>JAVQJF010095153.1:0-66779 GCA_036023855.1 Gadopsis marmoratus | reverse complement strand
CGGGGTCTCTTACCGGTTGGACGTGCCCGAAAAACCTCCAACGGGAGGCGTCCAGGGGGCATCCTTACCAGGTGCCCGAACCACCTCAATTGGCTCCTTTCGATGCGGAGGAGCAGCGGCTCTACTCTGAGCTCCCTCCGAATGTCCAAGCTCCTTACCCGGTGTCTAAGGGTGAGCCCGGCAACTCTCCGAAGGAAACTCATTTCGGCAGCTTGTATTCGCGATCTCATTCTTTCGGTCACTACCCAAAGCTCAACTCAGCTCTTTCTTCACCACGACGGTCCGGTGCAGCGCCCGCATTACTGCAGAAGCCGCACCAATCCGCCTGTCCATCTCCAATAGGGAAGAAGAAACACATTTTCCATTATTTGATTAATACAAATGTATCCCACAGTGTTTAGATTCTGAATGTAATTTGCAGTCATATAGTTGGTGTTGTATGACTCTGAAAATTATTTTTACTTCTCAAACGATGTGATAAACACTTTCTTTTTCTCTTGAACATGGCTAATCTCTGGTTAATGTTTTTCTGTTTAAAAATATCAACACCGGTTACACTGACACCTTGCAAGGACACTTCCTGTTCTTACTAACCCTCATTTACATGTGATGTTGCCTGTGGGTGGACATCATGCAACTCATTATTTTGTCACACACACTTCTTACATTCAGTTTTGTTATGATATGGTGAATGACTACAAAGTCATATGACTATGGGATTTTACTGGGCTGTCAGTCATAAATATTTTGTGTCTATGCTGCACCAGGCGGATCCTCTCCACAACAACGATGAACATCTCTAAGGATGAGATTCAGGACTTCTATGGCAGAGGCTCCCACCAGGAGAACATTATCTTTTCTACATTTTACATCCTGATTTTCACCATCGCTGTACCTGGGAATGCCTTGGCGCTGTGGGCTTTCTTTCACCAGGACAGCACGTCTCCATCTAAGGTGTTCCTGAGGCACCTATCTGTAGCAGACCTCTCTTACATCCTCATTTTACCCATGCGTATCATTTACCATCTGTCTGACAGCCACTGGCCTTTTGGACATACAGTCTGTCAACTAGTAGGCTTCCTCTTTTACCTCAACATGTACTGCAGCCTATACTTAATGAGTTTCATTAGCCTGGACAGATTTCTGGCTGTGGTTCTACCTATAAGATCACAGTCCGTTAGGAAGGCTTTGTACGCCAAGGTGGCCGTTGGCATACTTTGGGTGACAGTTATTGTGTCTATGAGTCCTATACTGTTCTCTAGAAAGAATGTGGCCAACAACTCCACTGGCATCTGCAACCAGCTGTACTTGGAGAAGACCTCGCGCACGGCTTTGGTTTCCACCATTGTGGCATTTGCCATTCCCCTCACCACCATCATGGTGTCCTACATACTGATTCTGCTGAAGCTGCGGACAATCAAGCAACAAGACAACCGACCAGTGAAAGACAAAGCTATAAAAATGATCGTCCTCATCGTGGCGAACTTCCTGTTTGCGTTCGTGCCCTACCACGTGAGCAGGGTGCTATACATTGAAAGCCACGTGACCGCAGCAAGCCACGAGGCGCTGGGAAGAGCCAATCGGATCACGTCCGCGCTGACCTGCGTCAGTGCTGTTCTGGATCCGGTCATGTATTTCTTCCTGAACCGTGCATACAGGGACAAGTTGCTCCAGCTGTTCTGTAAACACCGGGAGGAGGATCAATGAGCAACACATAGCATGCCAACAGTAAATATGTTTGAAGAGTTGTCCTCGTTGTGATTTCTAAAATGTATGTACTGACACAGATCTAAAAAAAAATAAAATTAAATTCTATTTTTCTCTAGATTATTTGCTATGGTAACGTAAGCGTTGAGGATAGAAAACAGAAGTTGCACTTGGTTCGGATACAGTTATACAAAAAAAAAACCACCTGTGAAACGGTGACGCGCCGTTTTCTTTCTAATTTTAGATCACAACGTTTTGATGAAGTGAAAACCTCTTGTCACATCGTAATTCTTCTCACTTCTCCTCGGCAGCTCTTCCTGCACGCGAACAAATCGGCAGGATAACTTGAATCAATTTCATTGATTTTACATGAAGGCTGAATTCCCTCTACAATTGCCACAATTTATTTTTAATTGGCGCAAGACCTCATTAAATACAACAACTCGCAACGAGGGCCCACGCCCTTACAGAGGAGCTCCGCAGGAAAAGGGTTACTAAATCTCATAAACGTATTGTATGAAACCACTGACTTCATGGGATATATTTTAAACGTGCTTGTATATAAATAATGCATCTGAAAACATTGAAGCAGGCCAGCCATGCGACTTCTAATATTCCTGTTGCAATTACTGTCGCTGTAACTCCTATAGCTTTATAATTGTAGCATAGTATCGGAGTCATTCGAGGGGACACCGGTGGTGCCCTGTACGTGCAGCGTGCCTATCAAGGAAATTCGACTTTTATCAAGTTTGACACGTGCGAGCACCCGTATCCGCCGCTTGTTACCAAGGCAGCCAGGGAGAAGCTGTGAAGGGAGCCATATCGTGAGTGTGTGCTTGTTTGTTTAACCCGCTTTCCTGTGTTTTCAACTTCTAGTCAACGTTCTGTCGAAGCCAAAATACACGTGCGACCATTATGGTGTCGCTCCGATGGCCTTTACGTCAGTAAGTGTCGCGACGAGCGCGCCGAACAACAATTTCTTGAACGTCAACTTGCGCTAGCTAACCAAGTGCAGCTGTGTTTCTCGTTATTGGACAGAGGCGGATGATTAGCTAGAAACTGCAAACGCGTAGGTGTTACGTCGCCTTCTTGTTGTTGGAGCCGCTCCTTTAAAAAAAAAAAAAAGAACGGCCTTGTGAGCTGTTACTTTTGTAGAACGCGAGTTAACTTAGTGGCTGCAACTATAACTAAGTTAGCTGTTTTTATATAGCACCGAGAAACCAACTTAGGGCACACAGCCTAGATAATGAAACACGCATCCCTGTCCTGTCTGTCATCGCACAGGAACAGTTATCGGCATCCGAAAAGGCTGAGTACTTTATTTATTTTTTACAGCTTAGGGTGCCACCATGGGCACCGCATCCTCCTTGGTTAGCCCAGGAGAGGTGATTGAGGATGGGTATGGGGGTGAAGGTGGGGAAGCCTGTGAGATCCCAGTAGAGGTCAAGCCCAAAGCCCGACTCCTACGCAGCTCTTTTCGCAGAGCACCTCGAGTGATTGGGGCCAGTTTCAAATCCACCGGCTCTGTGGATCTAGAGTATGCTGCTGAGTATGAAAGACTCCGCAAAGAGTATGAAATCTTCCGAGTCAGCAAGAATAACGAGATCTCATCCATGCAAAAGAAGGAGGCCAAGCTGGACGAGGAGAACAAGAGGCTGAGAGCTGAGCTGCAGGTGATGCATTAACTGGAGGCTACAAAAATGCAAAGACAACAGGCTTATTATAACACATCTTTATTGGCTACAACATTTAAAGTTTGTGGATGTTTTAACAGTCCTTATGATGGTGTTCATCATCCTCAATGTGACAACAGGCACTGCAGAAGACCTACCAGAAGATCCTTAGAGTAAAAGAGAGTGCTCTTGAGGCAAAGTACCAAGCTATGGAGAGGGCTGCCACCTTCGAACATGACAGGGACAAAGTAAAACGACAGTTTAAGGTAAACCACACCACACGTGTTACCGTGTAGCATCATCTCCTGTAATCATGAATGCAACCCTAACCAGCTGGCTAAATGACCACCAGATTTTCCGGGAGACAAAAGAAAAGGAGATTCAGGATCTCCTGCGAGCCAAGAGGGACTTGGAGGCCAAACTGCAACAGTTGCAGGCTCAGGGCATCCAGGTCTATGACCTAAATGATTCTGATTCAGATGACAACCAAACCACTGTCACTGGTAAGGCCCAGAAATCCACAATGTTTCTTTTCTTTCAAGGGTTCTTTTCCTTACTTTGTTTTATTCATCCATCCATCCTTTCAGAATAAATTTTCCATTAGAATAAAAAAAAATCTGAGATCTTAATTTGTATGATGATATCTTCTAAAACATTGTATTATTTATTTGCTGTGTGTTTTTTAGCTGCAGGGATACAGTGTGAGTACTGGTCTGGTGGTGTGCTGGGAAGTGAGCCCTCTATGGGTAGCATGATGCAGTTGCAACAGACCTTCCGGGGACCAGAGTTTGCCCACAGTTTGATAGATGTGGAGGGACCCTTTGCAAATGTGAGCAGAGGTAAGTAAGCTTTAGTAAGTCTGTAGAAAGAAGAAAGGCATCATTATAAAGGTTGTAGGCAGGGCAGAAGTAGTTTTCTCATGGTCATAGTGGCTACTATAATGCTTGCAAAAATAATTCTACTTTTATTGAAAATCATCTTTACATACATTAGCTTGTTATTGTAACTATTTTTGATAGCTTTTCATGTGTTTGTCTTGCATCTTTTTTCGTGTGTGTTTGTCTCAGATGACTGGGATGCTGCAGTGGCCAGTCTGCTTCAGGTCTCCCCTCATGTGCCCCAGGCCTTATGGAGTAACACAGTGCGCTGCTACCTAATCTTTACCCAGGAGACCAAAGCTGAGCTGGATATCTTTATTAAGGTTGGTTATATGGCTCTGTAAATATTCAGTTTTCATGGGATATTGGTGCACTATTATGGTTTGTGGCACTATAGGGCTGTTTCCTGGAAATGGTCTAAAGTAACACAGGGGAAGGACTTCAGATAGAATAGCTAAACTTGCTGGAACAAGTGACTTTATTCACTCTTGTCAAGAAGTACGTGTGTGGCTGATGTTGCTAGTTGGTCTTCATTGAAATATTACTGAACTAGACTAAATGTTCAAAGTTATTAACAGACAGCTTTAATCTGAAGTTAAACATGCTCATAAAGGTTTAATTTAACACCGCATTTAGCTTTACATTACCTTTAATCTACCTTCAGGAAATTAGTTTGGTCAATTAAACACTGAGAAACCCATTGTAACCTGGTTTAAAATGGCACTAGAAATTGGAACCATTAATCCATGTCTGGGTAACCTTTGCTTCATATTTTCATTACAGAAACACTCTCCTGTGTTACGGAGAATGTGTGAGGGTCTTGGTCATTTCTACCTGAATGTCTGCTTCCCAGAGGAGAATGCTGCCTCATATGCTGTGGAGCGCAAGCAGGAGATTGAAAGGAGCTCTGTTTGTGTACTTCTTCTCAAATCCACCGTCACTAGGTACAGTAAGTCCTATACCTATCCTCACTATCCATATGTACAATGTACATTCATTATATGGTTTATTTATAAATAAATGACAGATTTTCTTCTGATATCCATGCATGTGTGTAGCTCTGTGGTGGAGGATTGTGA
Source organism: Gadopsis marmoratus (assembly GCA_036023855.1). NCBI lineage: Eukaryota > Metazoa > Chordata > Actinopteri > Centrarchiformes > Percichthyidae > Gadopsis > Gadopsis marmoratus. The sequence goes on along the minus strand of JAVQJF010095153.1, from coordinate 61,442 downwards.
GGAGGCTTTTGTGAAGAATCCAGATGGCCATCCACTGGTGCTCTACCTCCAGACTGAAGAAGATCACAATTTGACTGGACCCACCAGGCAACTGCTAGAACGGATCAATGCTGCAGACAAGGCTGCTAAAGTCAAGGTTTGTGTGTGCTGTATATTAAATGAACGAGGCAAAGCAGGATACAGGGGAGAAGGAGCTATTTCATAAAGTATCCAAGGTTAGCTAAAAGTTTATATTTGAACACAAAAGTGAAAGTGTGTTCTATAAATGGGTATGACATTTAATATATATGAGAATGTATGTGCTTTTTGATAAATAGCCTTTCTTATCAAGGGTAGTTTCACTTAGTATGAATGCTTTTCTTGCCCCTCTTTACACACAGTACTTTCACACAGTACCTGTACAATAGAACCACACTATTAACTGTTGGCAAAACATAGAAGTTGTACGACATGCTGTATTTTCCTGGGTGTGTTTGTGCTGACATGTTTTGAACTTTAACCCAGGTGGTGGATCATAGTGGTTCTGCAGAGGAGGGGGCCGGCCTGATTTATGCTCAACTAGAGAAAGTTGTCAAACAGGTACACACTGTCCATCAGCAACATCTGCCTTTTCATCAATTCATAGAGCCCAAAGTGTCCAGTGTGTAGAGTGATTTATGTTCCTCCTGTCCCTTTTTAACTTGCACTTCCACCCTCTCCATGTAGGAGTTGCTGGGTCTTGAAGGAGGAGATATGGACTCTAAGGACTCTGGGATAGAGGAGGGACGTGAGGAAGACTCGGGAGATGTCCTGTGGGACCTGCACGATGAGCAAGAACAGATTGAGTCCTACCAGCAGGCCTGTAACAGCACTAACTGCCAGTTAGGCTTCCAGAAGGCAGGGCAGATCTTCTGTTTTTAGCTTTCTTAATCTTGCCTTCCAATCTAATAATTAGTTGTTTAATTCCTCTGTTCTGTTCTCTGTTCTCTGGTGTCCTCCTCAGTATATAGATCGTCTGAATGACATGATAGCTGCCCCCCCTCCCACCCCTCCTCTGCTGGTGTCTGGTGGTCCAGGCTCAGGGAAGTCCCTCCTGCTCTCCAAATGGTCAGAACTGATTAAGTTTAACATGTCAGCTGACTGGTGGAGTCTTCTTAACTCAAAGTATTGGGTGACCATTGTAATTTAAAGCCTTTTGTATTCTTTTGAGGGATGTTGAGTAGTTCTCCTAATGTAACACTTTTAGGGCTATGTTGATACATTTTGACTTGTCTTTCTGTTACAAATTGGCGCACTGACAAAACAATTATAACATCATGTTTATCTTTCAAGAACTTCACAAGACCCACTCGGTTAAAGTTGCATCCTTGGAAAAAATACATCTTGTTTTTATATTGTGCTGCCAGTCATACTCTTAGAGGAGGTCTCATCATGGAACAGGACGTTTTGTATGGTTTGTCTATTTTGGTAATTGTTCTTAAATCTGTTTCAGGATCGAGCAGCAGCAGAAGCAGTCCCCCAACACCTTGTTCCTTTATCATTTTGTTGGTCGCCCACTTTCCACAAGCTCAGAGCCAGTTCTCATTATCAAACGCCTTACAGTCAAAGTAAGGGGTCGCTTTTATTGGCTATTCTATAGGCTTACTTCCAGTGATGACACTCTTCTTACTGAATTCTGTGGGAATGTGTTTTCTGTCTGTGTGTCGGTTGTCATTTAGCTGCTGCAGCATTTCTGGTCCATTTCTGGCTTGTCCATGGAGCCCAGTAAGATCTTGGAGGAGTTTCCCCGCTGGCTTGAAAGACTATCAGCGCGCCATCAAGGAAACATCATTATCATCATCGACTCCATTGACCAAATACAGGTACACCCCCTCTCTGTTTTAACCCAAATTAGACATGTACTGTACATTTTTTGTCTCAACCGCTTTTAGAATCATTCTCTCTGCTCTACAGTTTTTCCAGAATAACTCCTCTAACTCTACAGTTTTTCTCCTGTTTTTCAGCAAGCAGAAAGACACATGAAGTGGCTGATTGACCCTCTTCCTGTCAATGTAAGAGTGGTGGTGTCTGTCAATGTGGAGACATGTCCTCAAGCTTGGAGGTGAGACGAATTTGAATTGAATTTTAAATATCCCAGTCAATTTGCTGGAGATGTGTTGTATTGGTTCAAAATGCTATTTATTTATTTTCCATGCAGTGGTATATATTACTAAATATGCTCCAGTAGTATTCAGTGACCATGTTTGTTTAGGTTGTGGCCCACACTCCACTTAGACCCACTGAGTCCCAGAGAGGTCAGGAGCGTTGTTAATGCAGAGTGCCAGGGCATGGATCTCAAATTTACCAAGGACCAGGTCAGTTACCATCCCACCACCCCCCTTTTTTAAAGAGATTTGTGTGGAAAGACATTTGGAAGCAGATGTTTTTTTTTTTTGTTTGTTTTGTGTGAGAATGCCACTCTTGAATGTTTGTTCCAGGAGAAGAAGCTGGAAAGACACTGTCGTTCTGCATCGACCTGCAATGCATTGTATGTCACACTACTGGCAAGGATGATCATCAGGTTAGCCACCTCTGGTTTCACTGTTTTCAACCGTCCTTTTAAAGAAACAGGACAGACTCTTTTAATTGCAATGAGATGTGTATAATGGTAAACGTTTATGTGACTTGAACTTGGGTAGAGTAAATTCAGTCCATAATGGGCATTAAACCTGAATTATCTGGGTTAAAAATGGGCTACCCCTCTTTATTCTGAACTCTCTGAATGTGTGAAAATGTTTTTGATTGGATTGTATGTTATGGTTTATTACGGTCCAGCAGTACATCATGTTTTTCACCGGAGAAGAGCTTGGAGCAGTGTCTACAGTGTCAGGACACCATGTCCCTCTACCGCCTGGCGCTCAAGATGACGCTGAACTCCTTCAACACAGACAGAGAGCGACACATTATGAGAGAGGTGACCTATGTCCAGACAAAATAACAGTAACTTTTCTCCACTTAAACACAGTTTTGTCATCATTATTGTTTTTAACAGCTGCAAACCTACTTTTAGCTTTTTCACCATGTTATATTGTGTTCTCATGGTAGAGTTAGAAATATGACATAAGATTCTTTTATTGCAGTTTGTCTGGTTTCATTTGGCCTCACATGGACTCACATAAGCAGTCTTGATTTATGTTGTTGTTAAAGTGAATGTTTTTGTAGCAGAGGGATATGAGCTTGTTTTTCTTTTCTCTCTCCTTAGATACTGTGCCTTGTATGTGCCAGCCATAATGGAGTGAGTGAGTCAGAGGTACTAGACCTTTTCCCAGAACAGGAATTGCCTCTACTGTCCTCTCTGCTTTATCGCTTGAACCGACTCTGTATTGTAACCCTCCGTTGTGGGCTCATCAGGTTTCAACACCTGCAGGTAATTAGGCTTTAGCCAGTAGAATAAAATGTTTTATTTTAAAAAGCATAACAAAATTACAATATTCATGGGACAGTACATTTATGAATAGACAGTTTTGAAGTTTTTGTCTGTATGTGTGTTTGGCTTTCAGGCTTGGGAAGCTGTGAGGTTGGAGTTCCTGGGTGGAGGAAGCAGCTCTGCTGCTTATAGAGAGAAACTCATACATTACTTCAGTCAGCAACTCGGGTACTTAAAAGTAGTCATCTTCTCCTCATACAAGACAACTCACATTCTTCTGTCAGTACAAATTGCGCGCGTGTGTGTGTGTGTGTGTGTGTGTAGCCAGGACCGTGTGACTTGGCGTGTCGCAGATGAGCTGCCCTGGCTGCTCCAACAGCAGGAGGATAGGACTAAACTACAGCTTAGCCTCCTGAACCTGTTTGTCTCCCAAAACCTCTACAAGAGGTACAAAACGTGCATACACACAACATGATGTTATAAAGCCTGCCACATTCATGTAGGTATAGTCTTACAGATGTTGTTGTCTTTTTGAAGGGGTCATTTCTCTGAGCTGCTAGCCTATTGGCAATATGTGGGCAAAGACAAAAACTCCATGGCAACTGAGTACTTTGACTCCCTGAAACATTATGAGAAGAGCTGTGAGAGTGAAGACAGCATGACCAAGCTGGCAAACCTGTATGAGACATTGGGACGTTTCCTGAAAGACCTGGGCCTCCCTAGTCAGGTATTATACATGTAATCTTTTTTAAAGAGTATTAACATTGAAATAACTAAAAGACGTGTTTATTCTTCACCACACATTGTTCTTCTGCCTCACCTTGTACTTGTTCCATTTGCGTACATCTGTTTGTCTAGGCCGTAGCCCCTTTACAAAGGTCCCTTGAGATTAGGGAGACAGCCTTGGACCCGGACCATCCCAGCGTAGCCCTCTCCCTGCACCAGCTGGCCGGGGTTTATGTTCAGTGGAAGAAATATGGTAACGCTGAGCAGCTGTACAAGCAGGCCCTGGAGATAAGTGAGAATGCTTATGGAGCGGAGCATGCCAGCGTAGCACGAGAGCTGGAGTCACTCGCCATGCTGTATCAGAAACAAAACAAGTAAATGGTTCTCTCTTGGTGTTGACATGCATGATGTTATTTATGTAGTTAATTGGTTGTTCCTTCCAGACAATGTGTTTACAAAGAGGTATTCCACCTATGTTGATGATCTTATGATCTTATTAAAACTTAAGAGTAACTAAAACACTTAGCGACACTCTGGATTCCATTTAAAATACACGTTTAATGGCTTTTACCTTTTACAATCAGGTACGAACAAGCAGAGAAACTCAGGAAGATGTCAGTGAAGATCCGTCAGAAGATTGCTCGGCAGAAAGGTCATATGGTAAACGGGTGTCCTAGATACCGACATGCTTAGTCACTCACACTTAATCAGCCATATTGTACATGCCTTATGTCTACTCCTCCCTTCAGTATGGCTTCACTTTGTTGAGGCGCAGAGCCCTACAGCTGGAAGAGCTGACCCTGGGAAAAGACTCTGCAGACTGTGCCAAGACACTTAATGAACTGGGTGTCCTCTACTACCTCCAAAACAACCTTGAGTAAGGCACACATGTTACAGCTGGCATGCACACAGACAAAGATGTGTAACATTGGATATTAATTGTGTATTTCCAGTCTACCTCAAATTGCACCATCTACCTTACTGTTGATGCATTTTTTTTTTCTTAGTTCAAGTGTTATTTGTATGTCCACCAACATATCTAAAGTCCCTCTCGTTGGCTTCACTAGTGCAGCCAAGGTATTCTTGACCCGCTCACTGGAAATGCGTCAGCGTGTCCTCGGTCCAGATCACCCAGACTGTGCTCAGTCCCTCAACAACCTTGCTGCACTGCACACAGAGAGGAGGGAGTACGAGACTGCTGAGGACATGTATGAGAGGGCGCTAGACATCCGCAAGACGGCCCTGTCCCCAGACCACCCCTCGCTGGCATACACACTCAAGCACCTGGCCATGCTCTATAAACGCAGAGTGAGACACATGTTGACACTGAAACCGTATTATTCTGTCTGATGAACAGCTCATTCTGTGTTTGTCTTTGGCTGAGAATCTGATTTGAAGATGTGTTTGTTGTACAGGGGAAGCTGGAAAAGGCTGTGCCACTGTATGAGCTGTCTTTGGAAATCAGGGAAAAAAGTTTTGGGCCCAAACACCCCAGTGTGGCCACAGCACTGGTCAACCTGGCTGTAATCTACTGCCAACTAGTAAGAATGTTCATCGTGTTTTACTCTGTCTGTACCACAAATTCCAGATTTATTTTAATGGCTCTTGTGATTATGTGTAGCTTTATTTTAGGTTGTATAAAGAAAAGCTAACTGTATATTTCTTTGTCTTTGGCAGAAGAAGCACAGTGATGCCTTGCCTCTTTACGAACAAGCACTGAAAGTGTATGAGGATAGTTTGGGGCGCTCACACCCACGGGTCGGAGAGACCCTAAAAAACCTGGCTGTGCTAAGGTACAGTTGTTGAGGTGACATTCAACATTTGGCAAATCAGAGGTTTAATCATGAATGTTTAATTAAATTCTTTCTTTTTCCACGTTTTTTTTATTCCTTTTGTAAATAGCTACGAAGAGGGTGACTTTGAGAAGGCAGCAGCGCTTTACAAACGTGCCATGGAGATAAAGGAGGCAGAGCCATCATTGGTTTGTGGGAATGCGCTGTCCCACCACTCCTCCAGTGGAGACACATTCAGTCTGCGGGGGCCTGCTCCCCTCCCACATGCTCTGAGGTGACTCTGTTCAGCCAGTTAGTGCCACAGAACAAGATGAGCTGTTTTCACAGCTCTAACTACCATAGAATAACACAAGCATCAGACCCCATGGCTTTATCAAAAAAAACCATCCTGGTCATCACATTGTGGTTTTATCGTTAAATATACTGTACCTGCTAGTATAATTAGGAAGTCCGTGAAAAGTATTTATTAATATTTCTAACATAATTGTGTATAAGGAACTTTGACCTTCTGTTAATTCAGTCCTTTTTATGGGCCTGGAACTCAGATTTACACTTATGCAGTTAATGCAGACTCAAACACTTAGTTCCTATTTACATTCCTCACAGTGTATATTATCAAACTAGCAGCACAGATTAATTTGCTGGCATGGAATGCCATGAGGGTTTGGTGGATCCTAACCCATAAATCATGATTAATCACCAGACATGTTCAGTGCTTTACAATGTACAGTAGATATTACTCTATGCACTTTTACTGTCTTTTTGTGAATTAGGGATAGACCCAGTCAATAATAAAACTAATAAATAATTCTTTAAGTTTGATTTTAAATGAGTAACTTTAAAAATAAAAAATGGCTTCTCAAGCTTGTTTTGAGGAGATGACATATGAACTATCATACATTTCAACAACTCAGTCTGATCATGCTGTTATCTTTTACCAAAACAGATTTGTTGCCAAGTCTAACTTCCTGATTATCTGGTCTCTAAAATGAAATGTGCATATTTTTCTATCCCATTTATGTTTACATTAAATATTGTTTACCTACTAGTATTAAGAATGTAATGCAAAAAGAGGAATTGTAGAACCCAAGGCAGTGTCCAAAAACAAGCCTAGACCACGTCTGGGGTACCTCACCTCTGGGTCTGATTTTTTTTATGCTGCCTTTATGCAAAACAAAATGTTTATTTATTCATTTATAAAAATGATTTTATGGGATTTGCCAAAACCATAATGGTGCCTCATACAGTGTCCAGGTAAAGTCACAATTTATCGGACTGAACGTATATGAATCCAAAAGGGACACAGTGTACCAAAACATAGTGTCTCATTGCCGAATATAGTATATTCAATATACCTTAAGTGTTTTTATATATTCATGTATTAATAAAATGTCAAATCTGTCAAAGATATGAACAACAAAAATCACATCCACTATATGGAGAAGATTGTATTCCATGTAATAAATACTTTATTGAGACAACTTAAAACATTGTTCAGCAGTTTTCTTGAAGCTGGGTGAATGACAGAGCACATACATTAAAGGCAGGACACTCATTAACCAAAACCATAGAAAATACATATTGTGATTCATGTTAATGCACTAACTGTATTATTCTAGGTTTAGAGACATTTCATTAGAGACTGTACCAATTCCACGTGCTGAACACCTTCCCAGTACGTCAGCAAATTACGCATTTGACTGCTTTTGCATTTTTTGTGTGCGCTGTGTGAAATTCCATTAGCAGCACTTTTCATGCATTTCCCCTCTTTAGAAGAATTAATTCTGTAATTGTTTATATGACATAAGGATGCTTGTTATCAAAAGAAGCAATGGAATAGACGCGTGAGTAAAGGCATCATAATCTTCATTGGTTCCTACAACTTTCTCATCTGAGCCATCAGGTCTTCTAGGCTCTGTTCAGTCTCCTCCACAGTCTCCCCAATTGCTGCATTCTGGCTCAAACACAAGAAACAAAATTTCATCAGAGTTTAGTTGAAAAGACCTCTTAGACAACAAAAACACTACACAAAAAGTAGTGTCAAAATGCTAGGATTTAAAGTTGTTTCTTTTCTTTTTATGCTTTGAATACTAACCTCAGCTGGAATGGTGTAGGCCACAGTGATGCCTTCTGGGAGGTCAGGCACAGTGCCTGATGCAGCCTGTAACTCTGCATCATTCACCTCCGATACTAGTTCGATACCTGCACAGCACAATCAATATATTATGTTGTACAATGACAAATCCAAGCACACTGTTACAGATCCGACACTGTTAGCTGGAATAATTGTTTGTTGCTCACCCCACTCATTGTCCTCGTGTACGACCTCCTCCTCTTCCTGTACAACTTCAACCTTTGGCCGCTCTGCTTCTTTCTTCTGAAGGGAAGATTTCACACAGAGACACCGTTAGCCTTCCCAGCTGGTACAGTGCCATATAAGAGTATTGCAGTTAACAGTTGGCCGGTCCTACATCCTTACTAACACTTGAAAACAAACGGCAAGCACACACCTTGTACTCCTCCTGTTGTCTCCTGCAGTAGCGGTCATTACACTGGGGGTTAGCTTTCATGGCCATTGTGGGGAAGAAGTCCTGCATGGCGTTATAGCCAAGATAATAACTGACGGTGCCGAACTTTAACAAATACCTGAAAGACAAAAAAATTTAATCAACATTTTTATATATATATATATATATTTTTGTTTTTTAGGTTTCCCTGGCCTTAAGTAATAACTTACTTGAGGACATTTTGCACCAGGATGCCTGCGACCACACCCATTGTTGTCGGTAAGCTGGCAGCACACACACCGTCCCTTTTTAGGGTCTTCTCGTCGATGTTAGCCGCCACCACCAGAGGAGGAGCACACTAACAGAGCATATGACTGTATTACAATGTAACAACTACAATTTGTCTTCTCACATGACAATGTTGCTCAAGTATTGTAGGTGGACATCTTTTCAGTACAAAGAGAAGTATAACAATGTTAAAGGTAAACACAAGGTGTTTGTGTGTGTGTGGACATACAGCGAAGCACGCTGTCTCTCCAGGAATGATGAGCTGGATGTGTCCTGATACAGCGTTCTCACTGACACCAGACTCCATCCAGATCTGACCTAGTTCGTTACAGGCCTGAGACAAATGTGACAAAATTAATATAATCTGCAAGAGCAACATGTACAAAGCACAATATATAACAGCTCTGTTTTTGTAACCGTGACATACTTACTGTATTGATGGCCATTCTGGCCTCAAAGTTGTCCACACAGCTCAGGATCAAATCCACTGGCTTCCCTTCTTCCAGCCCTCCGTGACTGAGAAGACAGAATCATTGGTTGTGAAGGCCTGCACTGCTGGGGAGACAGAATAGTAAAAACAGAAACTGAAGAGTAGGAAGGCCTACCTGATGCGCTCCATAAAATGTGTAAAATTTTGTATCGTGGTGATATTGTAGTTGTGGGTCTCAAACGACACATCTGGATTGATGTTCCTGTTGGGTAAATTGAGTAACGTGTAAGTAAAACGAAGCCAAACGTCTCTTTTTGGAGGGAAAAGTGGATTACTATAAACAAAAGTCTACCTGAGTGTGTGTTCTGCCGCTTCCACTTTACTGAGGCCTGCCTGGTGAGGCTGGAAGAACAGTCGGTTCATATTGGCCAGCTCTACTTTATCATAGTCGAAGAGGAGCAACTGTGATGGCGCAAGCGCAGACGAGATTGGGGTAAGCACAGGCAGACAGTCTACTGAACAGGTATAAGGCAACATAGACAAAATAATACAAAAGTTTGCATTACCTTACCAATGCCACATCTAGTGAGCATTTCAGCCGTCACACTGCCAACACCCCCGACGCCAACCACAGCGACTGTGAACGTCCTGATTTTCTGTCAACAAAATTTGAAGATAATTATTCATCCTTTCATTTGGGAGACACTGATATGCATCTTCTGATAGCAGCAGAAATCTATATTGGTCCAACCTATTTTTCAGCGCTGACATTTGACCATCTGTGGAATTTGCCTCTTAAAATAATTTTATATCAAGAATTAGGGTAGTTCATAGTTTAAAATTAATAGCACAAAAGTCACATGGTCTTTAACCCCCCCACCAATAAATAACCTTAAGAATACCAATGTGATATACGTTTAACACGTTTTGACACCTGCATTTGAACATAGTAAAATGCATATTTGTATTACTATCAGCTAACATTGGTATAGGGTTCAATATCAGTTCTTCCATACATTCAGTATTATTAGAATATTATGATCCTTTCTGTTTGGGGGATAGAGCAGCAACCACAGACTCGCGCGCTGCATCGCGAAAATGACCATCCTTAAATGCCATACCTCGTAATCGTCCACGACGCCCATTCTCTTCAAAGCCATCAGACGGCTGCAATGAAAACACAGCCGAGATTAGCTCGAGCAGGTCCCGACAACAATCTGCCAAAAAAAAAAAAGGACAAAAACAGTCACCTGTACGGGTTGGAATCCACGACTTCGGCGCTCATCTTGTCGATCTTCGGTCTGTGAAGTTCCTGGCTTGGCGCATCCTCCACGGCGCACTGCCGCTGCTTACACTTTATCAACTCGTTTTCCAACTCTCTCACCCGCAGCTTCAGTTCCTCCACTGTCGCCATTGGGAAAGCGAATGTCGCGAAACAGCGTCAGCCAAATGTGGCGTTATGAGTCGAATTGCGAAGGAGACGGCTGGACCCGCACAGACGGACACGTCTTCACAACTCCACTCAGCTGTCTGGATGTGTGTTCCCGTAAACGACGTCCGTGCAGAAAGCGAGTACAGAGACCTCAAAATGTTCCTGCATTATTAGTGGATTATTTCAGCGGTTATTTGAGGACATAAGGCTGACTGTTGAATTATTTATGTGCGTTAGGTTTTAGATTTGCTGAATGTCGGTAAGATATGACCATAAATATTATTTTTGTTGTGTGCGCGTGAGCATATTACGTCGGTGTGTGCATCCGTAAACAGTCCGACTATCAACACTGAGGAAAGTTAGTTCCAGCATTCCACCTGGAAAATGATTAACACGCGTTACAGACATGGACGAGCTGACAACTCCTGTACGACAGCAGCATAAATTCAATGTTGGCAGACTTCGAAGTTATCTGTCTGTCAATTCACGCGTGTCAAATAATGACACAGTCACTGTCAGACAGTACAGGTAAGCTAGCTGGAGCCGGTGTGTTTCACACTTTCTCAGCACGTCAAAACTAGCAATTGAAAGCTAATATTGTGCAAATAGCATTTTAGCTAGCTGATAACAAGCTTAATAGCTTCCTGTTGTCTTTTCAGCCCCGGTCAGTCAAACCCGACCTTTCTAATCCAGACACCCTCAAAAAGCTACGTGCTCAGGAAGAAACCCCCAGGTGAGCTGCTGCCTGGGGCTCACAAGGTAAGGGTCGACACATCGAGAACTTTGGTCAATAAAACCTTTAGCCCTGTAATTTAGTTGCTGTGTTGCGTGTGTGTGTGTAGCCGCGCCACTTGTCCAACAGGGGGAGAAATTTAATTTGGTTTGGTTGTCTGAGGCCTTAACACATTTGGACAATCTCCAATAAATCCACTTGCTTGTCTGAAAGCCCCGTTTGACAGAAATGCATGCAAATAGGTGTTTTAACTGTATGTAATTTTGTATAAATTATAGGGCGAACAGAGACCCAAGACAGTTATTTGAGCTTAAGTGGTGTTTTGTTGAGTTTACACGCCGTTGGTAGTTTCGTTATTCCCCATAAATCAAATTCACGTCTAGACAAATTTCATATTTTTACATGGTTCGGCTGACCTGTTGTGCACTCACGACACACTCTTTAGGTTAAAATGGCAATTATTTGGGATTAATTAATTGGAAGTGTGCTCACTGAATGCTGTCTACGTTTTTATTATAATTAATACAAAATTACATAGTCCTTTCCAAGAAGCTTCCTATGAATTTACAGTTATATATCATAGGAAATTGTTAGGGAACTATGGGACCTGTGAAAAGAAAGTGTGGGTGATGGTGTTTGTAGGTGGACAGGGAGTATCGGGTGCAGAAGGCCTTGTTCTCTGCTGGCTTCCCTGTACCTGAGCCTCTCCTGCACTGCACTGATGCTGAAGTCATTGGAACAGAGTTCTACGTGATGCAGCACGTGAGGGTAAGTTTGTGGCAAATTTCACATGAGTATGAAGTCATTGCATGTAATATATTCATTGCTGTCTTGCTTGAACCTCACTCTATATTCTAATGATAAGAGATGAAATTTGGACTCACCAGTGCTTTCTCGCCGACGCACGCCAATTTGACATACCCAATTCATGCCCAGACTTCTAAATACTCTTATCCATCTCTATTGAGCAGGGGCGTATATTCAGGGATCCTCGTCTCCCTGGAGTGAGTGCAGCAGAGAGAACAGCTCTTTACGTGGCTTCAGTGGAAGTGTTGGCAAGGCTACACTCCTTGGACCCTGCATCACTGAACCTTGAAGGGTATGGAAAAGGATCAGGCTACTGCAAGAGACAAGTGAGAACACATTGTACACAGTAAATCAAAATAACTTTATATGTGCTCTCTGGAAAACCGATTTAGAGTTGTGACATTCAAAAGTGGCTTTCTATCTCTAAAGGTGTCCACCTGGACAAAGCAGTACAACGCCACAGCCCACAGAGAGATTCCAGCCATGAATGAACTATCTGATTGGCTGATGAATAATTTGCCAGCCAATGATAACGAGAGTTCGCTTGTCCATGGAGATTTCCGATTGGACAACTTGATATTTCATCCCACAGTGGTACAACTTCTCAAACAATCTATTGTTACCGATATGCTTCATGTGGCTGTAATATGTTACAAAGTGTGGTTGATGTCATTAAGGCGCGTGTGATAGCAGTGTTGGACTGGGAACTGTCTACTACTGGGCAGCCTTTGGCAGACCTGGCTTACTTCCTCATGCCTCATTACTGGCCCTCAAGCCTTAATGTTGTAAGCACAATGGGCAGCTTTAAAGGAATAGAAGGTAATGATAACAAATAACAACCCTGAACAGCATAAAGAGTATAGAAAATAGCTCAAATAGATGAAAATGTTTTCTGCAAACATATATGCGTTACATTAAATGTTATTCCTTTTCTGTCTCCTTCTCTCTCTCCGACCACTGAGCAGGTATCCCAACTGTAGAGGACCTGATCTCCATTTACTGCAGATTCCGGGGCATCCCATTTGCTTTGCCACAGTTGAATTTCTACCTGGCCCTGTCTGTTTTTAAAATGTCAGGAATTGCCCAGGTTTGTTATATTTGTATACAAAGTTCCTTTGCCTTTTTTATATATATATATATATACACACATTGCAATGTAAGTGAACAGAACAGGCAAAAGTAACAAACAGTTGTGAAATCTAGTTTGAAATTATGTAGTATTATATTGTTGTGATACTTAAAATGTCCAATAATGGATTAGTATTGAGCCTGGGTACATTTAATCTTAATATTTATCACTCTCCTTTATTTGCCATTTTTGTCTATCAGGGGATCTATGCACGCCACCTATTGGGAAATGCCAGTGCTCCCAATGCAGCTCAGTTCGGCCAGTGCGTGGAGCCCTTGGCTAAGGTTGCCTTGCAGCTTGTGCAGAGGTTGGCTATTAAAGTTAAATAAGAAAATGTCTGCGGATGTCTATGGTTGGATGCTAGATGCTGTAAATGGCTATCTGACTCATATCCACTTGCTTGTATAAATTTATCCGTAAGTTATCATAGACACCAACTGCGGTTGATAGAAGTTGATGAGTCATAGGCTGTTTTATTAGATAGATTAGATTAGATATTAATTTTAGTAATATGCATTAATGTACTGATATAAGCATTAATAGTTTGTTATAATAAACATTAGGCAGTCCAAACATTCTGAATACTGTCTAAATTCAGTGCTGTTTCAGGGCCAGAATACAGATTGATTCCACCCGCTGATTTAACTCAAGCCAGCAAAAGTTGGAATTTGGCATCCAGCTGCTGCTGCTTCTGAATATTCCCTGTTGACTTTTTAACATGCGAGATCTGTTTCCTGCCAGGTCTGCCACAGGTCCTACAGAGGATGGTCTGTTCCTCCAGACAGCTAAAGGTCAGGCTGTTCTCCAGCAGGTCAAAGACTTCATGAGACAATATGTGCTTCCTGCTCAGGAGGTCAGTTCCAAGAGCGGCCAAAGACAGAGGAGAGATTTGTTTGCACAGATGGAATTCCTAAACTTGAAAGGATTTGACTGAGCACACCAGTTCATTCATGCAATCAAAAATAATTAATTTGAGAGTGAGAACAAGGAATCTATTGAGCACGCACATTATATTGCACACAGAATCATCACCATTGTCTGGACCTCATGGCGCCCTTACAGTCCAGCAGTGTGATGCGAGCAGTTGGCAGCGCAAGTCTTGTTTGGTTTTGTTTGTGGGCGCAGTTGGCAGAATGGTGTATTTTTTGTTGTGGTAGATTTACACACTTGATTTACTGACTTTTTTAACAACAGATGTGTTTCTCCTGCAGAAATACATGCAGATTTAACTACAGTAACACACAATAATGTAGGATTAGTATTTCTCACTTTCTTTTATGGTACAGGTTCCCACTGATGTAGAGTAGGGTCAAAAGGAAATGTATTTATATTGGCAGTACTGTATAATAAGAAATTGTTTTTCTCCAGGAAGTTGCAGAGTACTACTCCAAACACACTGAGTCTCCGCAGAGGTGGCAAACCCCTCAAATAATAGAAGATCTAAAGGTATGCAAAGATGTTCTTTTATCTTTTGTGACAATGCAGTAGATCAACAAAAAAGAAAACAATCAATATAAAAACGGAAAGAGGTGTTATTTCAATAATAATCCAGCAGGTCCAAAGGCCAAATTTATTTATTTCTTGTCTAAACAGTGCACCTCCCTTCTGAGTCAGCCACACACTGCAAACCATCATTAAGAGGTTAAACTGAACAAAAAATAGTTGTTTGTGTCTGTGCAGATCCACTCCAAATTCTTGAGCTCTGCTTGTCGTCACTAGCGTCTACGTTGCACACACACATTACACTCTGTATAAGAACATGTATCTGTGCGTCCAGGTGAAAGCCAGGGAGGCAGGGCTGTGGAACCTGTTCCTGCCTGCAGTGAGTGGTCTCACTCAGTTGGACTATGCCTACATTGCAGAGGAAACTGGACGCTGCCTCTTTGCCCCTGAGGTCTTCAACTGCCAGGCTCCTGGTAAAACATTCCCCCTGATCGTTAAAGGCCACGGGCAATATTATGGGTCCATTTTGTCAGTCCCAAGACTACACTTACAACATGACCTTGCACTTTGTATATAGAACGTAGATTATATTTTTCTCATGTTCTGGAAAACACCATCCATACATAGTCTGGTAAAATCCTGTCGTAATGTCAACTTTTCAGCCTGTTTTTTTTTTTCCATAAAAACCATGCATCTTTGAATTTATTCACTGGGTTTAAAACATAAGAATCCCCCAAATTGGCCTTTTTAATGTATTTGTTTGTCAGATGAGATAAAATGGCATGATTAAAATGCTGGAGAGCATATTATTTTCCAAATTTTGCTCGTGATATAGTGGAGGACACTGTGGTATGATGTATCTCCACAGACACAGGAAATATGGAGGTTCTCCACATGTTTGGCAGCGAGGAGCAGAAGAGGAAATGGCTGGAGCCCCTGCTCCGAGGAGAGATCCGCTCCTGCTTCTGTATGACAGGTATTTCTATGACCGTGTCCTCCTGCATCACTTTCAAATATGTGCTTCACGCCACAGGTCACTATACACTGTACAAAAGACTGAATGAAGAAAACATACCATATTTTCCAGTCAGTGTAGATATGAGTGAATAAGTGAAATGATTTGCTATGTGTAAGCTTGAGGGAGCATCTTGTAATCCTTTCTGTAAGTACCTTTCAGAACCAAGGTTCTGTCCAGTTACAAGGTACTGCTAAAGTTCAGTCCTGTATTCTATATTCTATACAGTTTCTATATTCTGTACAGTTTGTTTTTACTTCAAATTTTTCTCTATTTTATCTTATTTTACTTCTTTTTATATTCATCTTTTATTGCACCAACACGCCAAAGCAAATTCCTGTATGTGAAAACGTACTGGCAATAAACCTGATTCTTATTCCAAATATTGTGGTTTTCTGTCAAACGTTCCAGTGACTGTAGTCAGGTTATACTCTGTACTGCTGCCAACTCTGGAAAAGGCTTGTTTGGAAATTCAGCAAACGCTAGCCCACTATGAGTAATTTCTCCCTCTTTTCTCCCCCTTGCTTTCTGCACCGCTTGGAAACAGCAGCATGCTGTTGCCAGAGGGGATTATAGTGGGTGTGAACCTCCCTATGGTTAGTTTGTAAACACAGATGGGGATAAGTAGTGTTCTGGGGATGTTTTTTGTCACCAGTTTGGTCAATTTATTTATACTGGATGCTGAGGAACAGGAACCTCCATCTTGTGCTGATAATGAATTGTTAATCCTGACTGAGAGTCATCTACTGTACAGATTAAGTATGAAAAATAAGTATTTTAACCACTCTTCCTGTGGTTTGAGCTGGAATTTTGGAAAAGATTGAACATAAAACAAAGGCAGGGGACCTGTTAGAGCCCAAGTGTCATCGCTTATTATGTTTTTATTTGGTGTATAATGTGTATGTAAGTTTTAAGCTGACCTTCGGTCCGTTCCCCAGAGCCTGATGTGGCCTCCAGTGATGCGACCAACATGGAGTGCACTCTTCACAGGGATAAAGACAACTACATCATAAATGGCAAGAAATGGTGGAGCAGTGGTATGTCCATTTCTGTTTCTGTAAGTTGTATAAGATAGAAAGCATTGCGTATGATCCCACCAAGAACACTTAATAGTTTTCTTCCCCATTTATGACTGAAAACTCCATTAGAGAGCTTAAGACTCAATAAACAGGTTGTTTTATGTTTGCCTAGTTCGAGTTGCTTTAAATCATTATGTGAGGCAAGTCCCCTTAGCCCAAAGAATGCTTTTAAAAAGAGTAAAGTGGAAAAGGTTTTTGTCCATTATGTACCCGAGAGCTTTTATCAAAGAGTTGATTTTATATGTACTCAAGATGTTGCTATAACAAACCACTACAAATAACTGCTAACATGGACAACACAAAAGCCAGATGACTCATACAGTAAGCATTATACACCATGAAAAACCTTTTAATGACATTTGAAAAAACCTGGATTCATTTCATTCTGGAAAAGGGTCAGAGATTCGATCCAGAACACTGTCAGTGTGTGTTTATCAATTACATTTTTGCCTCCAATTAGTCATTATAAGTAACTCCAGGTGACAAAAATAGCCAAATGTCCTTAAAATAAATGCAGCTGTAAATGCCCCTAAGTACATCTCTCTGTTGATGCTACGCTGAATTGACTGCATACACACATTGTATGTGTTAATTCTCTGGACATTAACACTGATCTGTGACTCATGGGTGTGTCAGTATTCTTCTGGTTTATAGTGAAGTTTAGCTCCCTCTAACTGGCTCTATAAATACTTTGGTTCATATTAACTTTAAATACTAAACAAAATCATTTGACATAGAGAAGTATGCTGCAAATTAAGTTACCAACATCGTAAAATTAAGCCTCGAGGATTTAGGATTTAACTGACAGAAATTACTTAAATATACAAAACTCCTGTTAGTGTTTTTAGATGTTTATTGTGCACCTCCTTAGTCACTGAAGTGAAAGATATTCCGGATATTTCCTCTGACACAGATGTGGTCTGAGGTTTTGAAGGAAATCAGTGGCCCCTTTTTTGTCTGCACGGCGTTCCGTCTTGTCGTTGAAAACGCTATGGTTCATCCAAAAAAGCAGCAGAATTTCCACTTTCAAATCATTGTCTTTAGTGCATTGGTCCATTTCTAGGTCTAGAGTTGGAGTCTCTTTTCTTAATGTTTCTATTTTCCTTGGAAGTGACATTTCCATCAGTAGAAAGAATTTTCTGGGCTTGGCGGAGTGTCCATGTCTGTTAGGAAAGAATGATAATGATGTATTGACGTCATAATGTGCAGACACTCTCAATCTGATTTTAAATTATGTTGTATTAATTGAATTTACGTTAAAGGACGTTTTGCTATGGTTACTCATTTTTTCAAGTATCTTCTCCTCACTGACATTATGGGTGTTTCCCAATAACGCTGTCCAGGGCTCTTGGCAGCCTTCACATGTCACAAAGGAGGATCTGTGCATTTGTTTCTATTTGTACAGTATTTCTTCCCATAGAGGACAGAAAGTAAAGGCTTCTCATCTGTGGTTTTTATGAAGTATTTCATTATGATAATTATACAGCCGTTCCCAAATTACATTGTAGTTGCCTTTTTTTAATGACTGCTACTTGTTATGGAATAACAAACTTACTGGAAATATGAGCTTATCCACTTAGATGAAAACTGCATCATTCTGTAATGCATGAAGGCAACATTTTTCTTCTTTTCTGTCCCTTTTCTCTAAAGTTGAGTAGCTAGATGGGAGTGTCTATAGATGTTTCCAGGGCAGCTCTGTGGTGTTGAAGCTACATAAGACTGTCCCATGGGTATGATAATATACTATAGTTATTTCCTTTTATCATTGAGCCATAGGCATTTGTATTTGGATACACACTCACACAAACACAGATGATGTACAAATCTTCAACATTATTAGGTGTTGCTAGTGGAATGAAATCATCATACAAGTCATATTTTTGGTTTCCTCCTGGCCTAAGATTGTTACGTAAAACGATCCTATGATTTAGTGTTATAGTTAAAAATGTTGAGACGTGTAATGCCTGCCAATAATGACTTTCATTTACTGTGTGGGAAAAGCCTGATATACATCTGACTCAAACTATAATGAATTCAATTGAAATGCAGATTATGAAGGCAGAGTTTAACAATGACTTAGTAATACATAACTCAGCGGGGTAACACAGGAATGAAAACCTCCTTGTTTTCCTATTTAGTCTTGTGAGATTAAAATATTCCTCTGCTGGAGGCTGTTGAAACTGTAGCATAAACCTTTGTCTCTCTTGAGAAGATGCACCTAGATTGAGTCCGGCTCAGCTCTCGTGCTGACAAGCTGTAAGCCATGTAGATATAGAGAATGGTGAACACGTTTTAAAATGTTTTATCGCTAAAGATCTTCATGAGCCATTTGTGGTGGGAATGGTCAGGAGGTTTTGCCACATTAAGCTGAGCCCTCTCTTTCATAGCTTCAGTTGTGTAAACTGGCTTGAAGTGATGATGGCATTATGTCATTTCAAAGGGGAAAAGACCATTTTTAGCAGTATCGAGACTTTTTTTTTTATACCATTAAAATGTTGAGTCATTACATAGAATTATGGATTCAACTCTTCTGCAAACATTTGCTATTTCAAGCTGATGTTGTTTAAATTAAAATAGGGTATAAAAATGTCCATTACGCTTAAAGCCCCTCCAAGGAACATGCTGCTTTCATGTTTCCCAGTTTGATGGCGTGGAGGGGTCCTGCCTGCTGTTTGCTGTGTTTGTTTGCCAAATGTTTTTCGACTGTGCAATCAAGCCGTCCGTCATCCCAACCCAAAGCCACGGGATGTAATAAAGTGAGATGCAGATGATCTCATGGAAGACAGTGCAGACTGTAAGGTTGAAATGGATTTGTCAATAGGAACCAGAAAATACTTGTTCTTTTATTAAACAAAATACATAATTTCTACAAAATGCTTGGCTTAGTTGGTGCATATTAACTGTGTATTACACTAAGAAAAAAAATATTTGTCTATCTTATATGATAGTGAAGATATATATACATAGACATATTTTGTATAGGTGCTTACAGGAAAATAGATGCATGTTTTGAGTCTTAAATAGTAAAGGTGCTGGTGTCTTGGTCTTCTGATCCTGACTGAGATTGTGTTTGAGTGCGTGTGTTGAGTGCAATCTCCACTGCTGGCTCCTCGTAGATTTGTCTCGAGTGTCTCCCAAGTTTCTGTCCAAGGTGCTTGGCAGCCTTGAGGACGTGTCTCCTGAAGGAGGTTCCGATGAAGGCATATAGGACAGGGTTAATGCAGGCGTGGGACAGTGCCAGGCTCTCTGTCACTTGAAGAGCGCGATCCAGGCCCTTGCTGACGTTACAGTCGGTTACGAGAATGTAGATGACGTCCATTGCTCGGCACATCTTGACCACGTTGTAGGGCAGCTGGGTGAGCAGGAATACAGCCACCACAGCCAGCAGGACCCGGAGGGCACGCCACTTCCGGTCTCTCCGCACTCCAGCTGCATGGCTCAGTGCCCGCCCTACCCAGCAGTAGCACACCACCATGACCAAGAAAGGAACGAAGAATCTAAGGGTCACCTCCAGCAGTTCCAGGGCAGCCTTTGCAGGTCGGGCCATGCTGTGTGGGTAGACAGCTGTACAGGCCATCCCGTGATGGGAGTGCTTCACTGTGGAGAAGATAAGTTCGGGAATTCCAAGAAAGCTGGCTACAGCCCACAACGCCACACACACTAGGAGCCACTGTTTCCTTTCCCGGGGACCTGCTCCAGTCCTGCCTATTGGATTCTGGGCTACAGCACGGTAGCGGTCCACACTGATACATGCCAGCAGAAGCATGCCACAGCTGAAGTTGCTACTGTAGAGGAAGGAGACAAGCTTGCAGGCTGCTGAACCCAACCTCCAGCCATGGATGGCATCAGCCGCCCAGAAGGGCAGGGTGAAGAGAAGCAGTAGGTCCGAAATGGCCAGATTAAGGATGCACACATCTGTCAAGGTTCGTAGTCGTAGCTTTGATGTGTAGACCACCAATACCAGGGCATTCCCAGCCAGGCCCACCACCAGAGCCAGGGCATAGATGACTGGGAGGAAAACACTGGCAAACGAGCGCACTGTCTCCTTGTCACAAACTGTGTGTTCGTAATTGTAATCGTAACTGTCATTTAAGCTGGAGTCTTCATCATCATTATAATAGAAATCTTCCATTTTTTGCTGTAAAGAAAAAAAAAAAAGAGTACAACTTAGGGTAGCATTTGTTTTATTTTTTGGATGGATAAAAATGTCACATTGCCCTTTTTAATTGCACATGTCATGTTATACGGCCGATATACTCAACCCATTGCATGAAAGTGTAGTTTATCCGGACAAGCACAGAGTGAATTTGTAAACCATGAGCTGCTTTTCGTCCGAGCTCTTTCTGTTTTCTGAATGAAAGGAAACTCTCTTGCATGGTTTCCTTAAAGGCTTAAGCCCTGTCTGAGTTGTGTGTGTGTGTGTGTGTGTGTGTGTGTGGGCTTGAAAACCCCAGTGAACAAAACGTGGACAAGAGACTCGCAGAGCAAATAATTACCCTTTTGAATTCAGTTGGTTTGTATTCCGTTGGACACTAAGTGATGTACAGACTTTAGGAAATTGTATTTTTTGGTTTACTGCTGATGTTAATCTTAATCTCTGATTATTAATCTACAATATGGAAACACATCAGTGTTCATCGTAAAGTTATTATTTGCCAAATTAATAACAGTTCAAGCTGCACTGCAAACTAATGTCATCTATCTGTTACGTGGGAACACATTCATGCATGATGAATTTTATGATGTCATTTTGTCTGTAGGAGACAGTCAAAGTAAAGCATGACAGGAAATATGTGGAGGGAAAGATGAGGATGACTCGCAAGTGCAACCAGGGTCTCTTGCCAGATTCAAGTCCAGGATGTTGCTTTTATTGTATGTGGTATGTGCTAGTTCAACAGGACATCCCATTGAAGTGAAAACTTCATCCAGACAGATTGCATTGTTACCGTTCCCTCCCCAGCTGTTCGCTCCAGATGGAGATGTCGTGTCCACTGAGGACTAGTAAATACAGTACTGTGCATGTGTGGGTGTAGTGACTGGACAAACACAGATCATTCTTGTTGCTTCGGAAAATATCTAACCATCCCTTTAAGTAACATCATGTCAAACAAAGTTGGAAGTACTCCTCACATTGTTCACATAGATATCAATACCATATTTTTCATATTTTATTATTTATATTTATATTATACATTATTATATTTTATTCAGTTCACCAACAGATGGAATTCATGAAACAGCCAAACACATTACGTGACGGATTATATAATTCCTGGCTGCATCTCAGGACTATTTTGGCAAATCACTCGCTGGTAAGATGACGAGGCATTTTATGAAAAGTGTCCAGGTTTGTTATATAATGTGAGTCATTATCTCCCATGTGAGGGGAGTACTAGTTACTGAAACAGATGTTCATTGGCACATTCAGAAATATGTGTTCCAGTGTTGTCAACAGCTGCACTTCATATGCACTACGGTAGCATAACAGGTTGATTATAATATGTTTTTAATGTAGTCACATTAATGGAGAAAGGAAAATCGAGTTTTTATTCATTTCACTATATATATATTAAATTGTTTAATATACGTAGAGATGAAAAGTAATCATTTTGTTTTGTAACATTGGAAATATAGGCTTATTTTAATGCTGTTCAAAAATATAATATAATATAGATATAACACCATGTGCATTTAATTTATTTTCTGTTAAAAAAAAGTTTTTTAGAACGTGTAAAAGATTAAAGAGTCAAAGGTCGTGTTTATCCTGATAACTGTGGTATAAATATAAATGACACTTAACAGGACACATGATATACTTTAGTCAGCTGACCCCGTGAGAAAGCAGAGTGTTTACAAAGAGTAAAATCTTAACACTAAGGAGATGAACAGAAACCGGCAAACAGCGCAGCAGCCTAGGTTTAGCTTGTTATCATTACCTCACTATGGTTATAATGTCATAAAATCTGAGCAGGACTTTGACATTTAGTATGACACACAAGTGAAGCTCTGACTAACAGAAAAACAAGGCACCGTACTTTTCAATATATATCGTGGTGTAATAAGTAAATGTAAATTAAAAAGACCATATAAAACAGTCCAAACAATACTTCATATACAACTCTGTCAGCGCATGATATGACAAAGAAGATATAAGAAAAACACATTCCGAGATTTGAGTACATTCATCTTTGTGATAGTTTGACGAAAAAGTCACAAAATATTGAGTGAAGTGCAAGTTGAAAAGATGTTCTTACCTTGTGTCTGTTCCTTTTGTGGGTTTCGTAAAGTTGATATGAATCCTTTTTTATCAATCGCACACAAGCAGTTGGTGTGTATCCTGAGGAGAAAAGTAGTGTGCAGCACGGGGCAGAAGTGAATGATCCTTTGCCTCGGCCCGCCCCCACACTGTAGGAGCGCCTCTCTACACCACGTAGCGCTCCATGCATGTGCGTGTGTCTGTCTTTAAGGTCGTGTTATGTTGCAGGATAAACGGATGAATTAAAATTCCTGGAGTCCTTACGGCCATTGTATGCTGTACTGTGCAGAGAATTGTACAAAGGGAAGCTGTTTTCGATCTCGATTGAGTTAATCTCTCACTCCTGATGTCACGCAGTGGGTGCCATGGTGACTGCCCTTTTGTTTTTCTGTGCAAGAAAAGGAAGGATAAAAGGAGGATATAAAATAATGGATCAACAACATTTACAAGACTTATTGTTTTGTTGTGGTTTGCTGGAACGCAGCCTTATTGGTTTGTTATAGTGTGTTGGGTACATTGTTTACTCACATTAGCAAAAATTCTCTTTACTGAAACTATTCCATACTTTTATCTTGAAATTTATGAACAGCACTTCAGTATTTTGGTTTCCTGAGCATTTTTCATATGAACAGAATTTCATTATTTCCACTTCCTTTTTTTAATGCCTCTCTGTCTGTCATTCTAACTTTTTCTGTCTCTTTCATGTGTCTTTATATAAATACACAATGTTAAAAAGAAATCGGCAAAACAAAAGGCTTTGAGTACAAAAATTAAATAGATGAAACATGCTTCCTTAAAAAATGTTTAGGTCAGACTTTTTTTTTTCTTTCAAGTATGTCATGGTGACATGAATGTTTTTCAAAAGAAAATCGACGACAAAACAATGTTTGGCTGTGACGTTCCCAGGAAGACGCATTACTGGGCTGGGAAGCTTTATTTTCATTCCAGCGGTGATAGGACGTGTATGGGCACGGCTGTTGCATGACAGCAGAGCTCCCCTTAATTCATGGACCATGAGATGTCTGTAAGGGTTCACATGAAAACCCAACCTGCCCCCGAGCCTAACAGGCTTTCCTAGGTGTGGTTTTTGGGTGGTGTCTGGTGTGTATTTTGATGTGCTTTGCTACAGTGCAACCATAATAATTGAATGTTTGTTTACATTTCGTCAATCAGGAAAGGAGTTTAAACCCTAAACATCTGTCAGATTGTGTTTAATTGTACTCGTGCTGTGATTCTCATACTGTGAATGTTCACAGACTATTGGTGTCCCGTCTGTTGCTGTCTGGTGTCCTTGTTTTTCCATATGTTCTGCCACTTGGACAGAAAAATAAACAGGAAGGCAGACTGGTGGTTACCCTGTCTGTGCCTTAGGGATCCGAGGCCACATGGGGAGAGTGTTTGTCTGAAAGTAGACTCCTAACCAAGGAAATTCCAAAGTATTCTGCATTTTGGCATTATCACTCTGTGCACTATTTGGCTAGCAAACGTTTCACATCATCGCTTAATTCACACTTCGTCTAGTTTGTGCGATATGCTGTAAAACCGATCTATGTGATCTTTCCCTCTAGTGGGTGTTTTACAGTTTTTATATGTTGTTTCCAGCAGAGAGGCAAGTAAATGTTCATTTTCTCCCCAGCAAGCAAGATCTGCTTAATGACAAACTGTAAAGTTACTCAGTGTGAAAGAATGCAACTCAGGAAATGTAAATCAACCTGTGGCTGTCTCAGCTGGCCGTTCTCCTGCACTCAATCTGTCACTAGCAACATCCACGCTTGGCGCCTCCCAGTCAGCGGCACACGTTGTTTCCGACCAGACTCAGGTTATGGAATGGTTAAGGACACAGTCATGACTGTGAAACGCTGCGTGTCCAATTGTTTGTCGTACCACCAGACAGCAACAAAGCAAGACTACAAATGAGCCACAGCTTTTCTGACTGTTCCTGCAGGTGCTGGCAATCCCCAATGCAAAGTGGCCATTGTGATGGGCAGGAGCATTCCTCAGGATGTTAGCAACAGGTCAGTAGAACAGTTCTGTGGTGAAGGCATGTTTGTTTCCTCTTCTGGTGAGTGGGAATATAAAACCGTTTCAGTATTTGCGCAACAGTTCAGGCTTCTGATGCTTTTAACCACAGGATTTTTCATTCCAGGATTTTTCTTAGCAATCTTCCAGTTAAGTTATTCCTCTGGTTTTAACTAAATAGTTTTATATTTAAGTGATTTTGCGCTCATCAGTGTACCGTTGCACTTCGAGAGGCCTTTTTACCCATTAATCTTTTTTTTGTGCCACTATTAAAAGGCTTTGGTTAGAGGACAGGGTGTACAGGCATGTTAACACTGCTGCCTTGTCTTTCTGACTCGAGGTTTGGCTCACCTGGCAGAAAGATGTATCAACTTAATATTGCTGGCCATTGAATCTTGCGGCTGCCGTGTAATTGGCACTAATCTTTATTCATCGGTTACAAGCATTTAAAAGATGTTGAATGAATCTAGAAACAACCCCACCCAAGAGATGAAATACACTTCTTGTTTTGTCAGCAGTGTAACAAGGCACACACCCAATCTTGTTTGCAAAGAAATCAGGGCTGAAACTTCTCACCAGCAATGGCCGCTTTAAAATGTATCATATTTAGAACAGCATGTTAAAATGGTTATTGTGGAATAATAGATTTAAAGAAAACTGTAATGAATCCTTTAAAGCTTTGGTTATACATTTGTTTTTTTAGGCATGGCCAGCACAGTATGATCCTTGTCCCCATGGACACAGCAGGTGTAAAGCTTGTCAGACCGCTCACCGTGTTTGGACAGGATGGTAGGATTATGTCATTGTGTCTTCATGTGCTATTGATATTTTCCTGTTTTTCCACAATATTAACTTCCTTTTTTTTTTTCTGTGCTCAGACGCAATCCATGGTGGCCACTTCGAAGTGCACTTTGAAAACGTGCGTGTCCCTGCCTCCAATATTATTCTGGGTAAGAGACTGTATTGCTGTTTTCCTGTTTCCACCTATTTACTCACATTAGGTCTTCTTAAGAAACTATAAAGCCACAGGAATATGTTATTACTTATTGTGTTATTGCCCATATCACTTTATTGCCCATTTATGAGGTCACTAGACCAGAGATATATTTACCCCCCTGTGAGGGTTTATGGTACCTCTTTCCGTCTCTGGGTTCTGTCCCATTGTGTATTTGTTTTCAGGGGAGGGCCGGGGATTTGACATTGCCCAAGGTCGCCTGGGGCCAGGCAGGCTGCACCACTGCATGAGGGCTGTGGGTCTGGCAGAGGTGGCACTGGAGCTGCTCTGCCAGCGGGCTGCCTCCAGGCGCACATTTGGAAAGAAACTGTATCAACATGTAAGTGAACACTGGAGAGTAACTTTCCTGTAGTAGTGTTAAGCTCCTTCCTGCTGCCGACACCTAGTGGTCACATTTTTAGATACAGCTTGAGTAAATATGCTCTCCTTACTGTGTGCGTAGGAAGTTGTTGCTCACTGGATAGCAGAGTGCCGCCTCATGATAGAACAGACCCGCCTACTGACGCTACATGCTGCTCGTGCCCTGGATACACTGGGCAGCCGGGCTGCTCGCAAACAGGTAAAAATAGTAACATGTTGTGTCCCAATTCTATACTGTACTAATCTTTGTATTAGTTGTTTCCATTAGTATACAAGAGATTTTATACCTACACAATACTGTAATTCCATTGCCAATTAGGTTAATAAGGCAGTACAAATGTTATCTTTCAGAAATAGTTTGACATTTTCAAACTGAGCAGCATTTATTTCCTTTGAGCATTGCATTATGGGAGAAAATTGTACCGCAACTTAGTCAAATCAAGTGTTTTTTAGTATGCACACTTTATTTTGCCACACTACACTAACCTGCACAGAATTCATAGTTTTTGATTTTAACTGTTGTCTGCTTCCTAGATTGCTATGATCAAGGTGGCAGCAGCCAGGATGGCCTGTAAGGTGGTGGACTGTGCTATACAGGTATACGGAGGAGCAGGTGTGTCTGGAGACGTCCCGCTAGCACTGATGTGAGTTCAACACACACACACACAAATGACAAGCATTAAATCTCTCTCCCTCCTGATGCCATTACCACATTCTCCTTCAGGTATTCTTATGTGCGTACTCTACGCATTGCTGATGGGCCAGATGAGGTGCACCTCACCTCCATCGCTCATCTAGAACTGAGGGATCAACTGAAGAAGCAACAGCCCAAGTTGTAACGTCATTGACACATATCCAAAATACACTATGTAAATAGTATAATATGCATGGATCGTACAAAATCCTGAAAGTTTGGAAAACGCTTAATTTCAACCATTGTTTAAGGTTAGGAATATGCTCGATTTTCAACAAATTATTTCGTTTACACAGTCACTTGTAAACCAAAAATGCTTCAAGATTTGAGATTCTCCTGGTATATACAGTAACACTTGAGGTGTGATGATAAAGGCATGGAGTCTGGAAATATTTGGTTTTGGTACATGAAAGGTGCTTGAATTTTACTCTAACTGCTATACGAACCCTGAATAACTGATTTATAATTAATTGTGTACATTTTACTGCAACCCGCTTTAGTTAGAATCATTCCATTAAATGTTTTTGAATGTCCACGTTTGTTAAAAATGACACTTGTTTATTAGGAATTCTTTTTAATGTGAACTACAAAAACAGAAAATGACAGCATGAATATGACGTCATCACACGCTGTACGGGTGTGGTCTACCACATGGATGAATTCCATTGGGAGGTCATGGGGGAATCAGGACACAAGCACATTTTTTTGTACAATATAAAACAGCAATGGCCCATCCATTCGATACACCAGATGGCAACCCATGCAACACCCTCCGCTCTTCATTGTCTATACAACCTATCAATATTTGGGTATTTCAGCAGCCAAATCAGTCACTCAATCTTTTATACAACACGGCGCAGAAAAGGGAAGAATGGGGAGGAAGGAGAATAGGCTGGTTTGGAGGTCGAAGGAACAGACGTGTCAGTGTTTGCTCTTCTTTGATTTTTTGTGAGACCGGTGAGGTGACCTTGATTTGGAGCGAGACTTCTTAGTGGATTTCTTGGGTGTCCTGGAGCGCGACCTCCTGGATCGTTTGGGTGTGCGAGGTGAGGGAGACCTAGTGGAGAAAAACATGACGGTTTAAATGTTTCAACCCTCCTAACCCCACGCCCAAAATGTAGGGTTAACGAAAACCTGGCCCTAGTGACATCAGGAGAAGCACTGGACAGATAGTCTTACCTCTTGGCGGACTTTTTGCTGCTGGATCGCGGGGAGTCCTTATGAGAAGAGCGAGATGTGTCTTTAGAGTATGAGCGGTCGGAACGCTCTGATCTTTCTGACCGCTCTGAACGGGGTGAGGATGACCGGCCTCGTCTGCTGCTGGTCCGCGTTGGGCTGGGTGACCCACTGTGACGCCGCTTCCTAACAACCGAAGGGGACAAGTTTAAGACAGGAAATTCAACAAATCCCACGTTTCATGAAACACACTCCCAAATACTAGACCAGCCCATCTTACCTGTCTTTTCTGGTTGGTGTGTCCTCCTTCTCTTTTTCCTTCTTCAAATCTTTCAAACGGGCTTCAGCTTTCTCCTTTTCTTTCTTCTCCCTCTCTTTCTCCCGTTCAAGTTTCTCCTTTTCTTTTTCCTACAGAAAAGTAGCACAAAAGACCCCAATTTTGAATTTCAGTTCCTGTATTTGATATCATCTATAGTAAAATCTGCAGAGTCCAACTCAATACCTTTTGTAGAAGTTTGTCCCTGTAATGCTCCACCTGTTCCTGAATGCTCTGCCCAGGCTTCTTGGGCCTTTTTCCCAACTCCAGCTCATCCTGGAACTTCATGACCTTAACCTGGGTGAACAATACAACAAAAGAAAAAGGGTCATAACAATAATGCAATGCTGGTGGGTATGTGTAGTATGGGGGTTTGTGATAGTTGTAAAGTACCTCTATCTCTCTGAGCTTGGTGCGTTTCTCCTCATTCATTTCAGACATCTTGGCCTTAATATCTGAGTCATCTCTGAGGTTGGAGTAGCTTTGATTATCTTCAGAGTGAGGGCTCCTGTCTTCATCACCGGTGTCATCCTCATCCCTTCAGAGTTGGAAACGATTTATAAAAAAGGTTACGGGTGTGCCGATGTATTTGCATAACCGAAGACACTATTATCCTCAAATGATGGCACACACAAAAACAAAACTCACTTTTTTGTTTCTTCTGGCTGCTCAAATATCTCCCATTTTGAGGTTGTCACAGCTAAAAGACCAACAACTGCAATTAAGAATGCATCCAACAGAACTGATAGCAACAAAGATGTATGTGCTAAAGTCAAAACTTTTCATGTGTTAAAACTTAGTTTGATACTACTTA
This sequence comes from Gadopsis marmoratus, assembly GCA_036023855.1. Classification (NCBI taxonomy): domain Eukaryota; kingdom Metazoa; phylum Chordata; class Actinopteri; order Centrarchiformes; family Percichthyidae; genus Gadopsis; species Gadopsis marmoratus. The sequence continues at coordinate 32,025 of JAVQJF010095153.1, read as the reverse complement.
AAGGGTCTCTCTCACCTTGAGCTTCTAATTCTGACTCGTCCACTGCTTCCCATTTTGAGGGTGCTACCTTGAAAGTTGGCTCTTTGGACGGATCCACTATAAAAACCAGGAAAATAACAAATCGAGTTGCTGTACATTAACATTTGGACTAAGGTCATATCTTATACAACATCCTAGGTTTGTCTCTGCATCACTCACAAGGTATTCCGTCGATGTCTTCTTCCATGGGCTTGATAGGAACACCATCAAGGTCATCCAGGGGAGCCCCATCAATAGGAGCCCCATCAATGGGCCCTGCATCAATCGGCACCCCATCCACATCCTCCAGCGGAGTGCCATCGACATATTCCCCAATTGGAGCCCCATCAATGTCCTCTGCTGGCTCAGCCTGGGCCAAAGACAGCACACACAAATTCAAGTTAGGACTTTAGTAACTGATGGTATAGGTTTTGAAAACAAATGTATTATAAAAGATTTGAGGATATTACCTCCACAATGACAGCAGGGGGTTCCTTCTCTACAGAGAGAGGAACTAGACCCAGGAAGATGTTCTGTAGCTTGATGAGGAAGGGGTCTGGGTATACAGCCCACTCCTCCCATGCCCGAAAACATGACATTACTCGTTGCTGTCACAAAAGAAGAAAACAACACGAGGATGGTTGAGTGACATACTGTAGGTGATAAACTGCTTGTGTATATTATAGAGGGTTTAGGATGTTTTGATACCTTAAAGTTTTCACTCTGGAGGTGGCCCTGTATCGCTTTGTATGTGGCATTGAGGTCTGAGAAAATCTGGCAGAGCTTTGCCTCAAAACTGTAGAGAAGAGGGTAAAAGCATTAATGTGAATTTGAAACTAAGTAGTGACTTGGGTATACCCTTGTCAAATTGACAGTTCTGCGTAATGTTCTAGAGGCTAAATGACATAACTTACTATTTTCTGTAGTAAGACGCATTGGTTACTTTGGCAGAAGAGTTGTACAGTACATCAGAAACTAGATATAACCGTGCAATCTGAAATGTAAATGAAAATAAGAATTCATTTTTCCACCAGAACGTCTACCACATAATTTGACATGTATCAATGTTACTGGTTCTTTTCTTAGCAGCGTTATAACTTGCCTTCTTGGGAAGAGGCGTCTTGAGGATGGAGAGAGACTCTGTGACACACTCCACAATCTCTTCAGCTGCTTCGGCGTGGCTGAGACAAAACAACATGGCTTCTGCTATGTCTCCTCTCCTGGGAGTCAACCCACGCAGCATCTCCTCTAGTTTATCCCGCTCTCTGCAGGGAGGAAGGGCAATTAAGTGTAAATCTAACTAAGTGCAGGTTCACCAACAGTGGGGCAGAATCAACAGTTTGGTAAGGCATGAGATGATTCAGATTATGGCTTAAATCTATGCCAAGAGGAAATATTCTTACTCTTCTTTCAAGCAGCCTTTCTTGCCGGCATCCTCCTCTTCCTCCTCTTCATCACCATCATCGTAAGGACCATGGAGGTATGGATTAAGAGGAGGCGGACGCCACAAAGAGCCATTCTTAAACATCCTAAAGTCCTCGGTTCGCCATTTGACCTGTGCTTCACCCTGAGCAAGTAATTTATAGTTACTATCAAAACAAAACCTGCTGCACTGTGATCCCAGAATATTGTTTTTCTACAATATGGGCTGGACACCACTGAAATGTGCTGATTTTTCCCATTTTTAAACATAGAAATCAAACCTGTAGTATGGTGTAGAGCTTCCACCGGTAGTATACATGTGCTGGGCTCTGGTTCTCAAATAGAAACCTGAAATAAATAAATAATCAAACACGAGAAAATGCATTATAACTTTGTAAAAACTATTAAAATGATAAATGGCGATACATTACTGATGTGCAGTTGTACTGACCTGTACATGGGATTGTTGATTTCTCTGTTCATGATCATGGCTTCAAACATTGGGCCTTCACGCGCCACAAACTCGATCATTCGGTGGATGAGAGAGAGCAAATTCCTACAAGAAAAACACAGTTAAAGCAAACGGATTCAGACTGGCCGGACCCTTGACCACTACAAACAGGCGGTCTGTTAGTTTAATTTATGCTTGGTGGTTTGACACTCTAAACAATTGTCTATTGACAGCTGGATGCATGTTTTACAAAAACAAACGTTGCATGACAGAAGTGCAGGTGTCACGTATAGTAGGTTGTGACCGAGTAGTGCACTGCCATTGTAATAGTTGCTATAATATAAAAGATATACAATAATATAAAAGTATTACTAAATTACTGTGACAGTTGGTGAGTTATCTTAAGAGAGACAACTGTCAGAGCGTCATGTAACCAGGCCTAAATTAAATCTAACTGTGACTACACCTCTGAGCCTATGTATAACATTAATGCATAAATGCTGTCAATCAAAACTTAAAATGATAACTGATGGTGTTACAGTAAAACTTTCATATTAAGTCAAAATAAATTTTAAGAAAAAAAATGTAACAATTCAGGTTGAAGTTGATTTCTCTTTTTTCTTATTTTAAATTGTGCGTAAATTGTTCCAAGTTCATGCCTGTTTTATTTAAGACTACAGTGCAACAGTTTTTAATTACATTGCACTGGCTGGACCCTTTGAAATCTTCCTAGATTCAAATTTCACAAAAGTGAAGCCAAAGAACTTGGGAAAGTAGGCGCGAGACATTGACAAGACACTGTATTAACTGAAAAGTCTGTCAGCACAGTGCCTGTCAATTCCCACTCATCTCCTGACCAATGTGACGCGAGGAAGAACCAAAGCAGTATAGGATCGTTGGCCTAAACAGGCTATGTCATCAACATGTCATCTACTGGTGGAGTTGGTAATGAATACACTGCAAATGGGATCACTTAAGTTCTTCTTCTGTGACAATTTTGGGGAGATACATGGTGCAGGCTGCATACAATTAGCCTAAAGTGGCCAACAAGACAAAGGATGTCTTTCATTTGACAACACAGATCACATTTACTTGTATTGGAGCCGATCGTACCAATGACGGGGTAAAATTCAGTATACTTTCCCAATCCATCCCATGAGGCTTTTCAGGTCCCTCGCTGCTGCAGACAGTTCAACTTGTGCTGCTCACCAAGGCCAATGTCAAAGGTCATATATAGACTAATACTGGCAGGTTTGGATTTGTTGGCAGGGGCCAGATTTACTGTGCGCCTGATAGAGTGACAGAGGCCAAGGGGGTAGACGGTCCAAGTGAGCAATGGTCAGAGAGCAGGAGTTCACAACTACACATCTAGAATCAGCTCCATGTATGTGGAGTGTGTGGAGCAACATGTCACTAAAAGTTGAAAAACAACACAATTAAATGTTGATGTATGAAGGTGAAAAAAAAAAGTCATGATGTTTGGCACATTAAATATGCACTATAATGATGTTTCTGCTACATATTTAAACAGGAAATATGAGTGATGGAGTGTGAAAGAGCAAAGTACAAAACAAACTCATCAGTCAGTATTATTCTATCACCTAATAGGATGACATTGTATAGCCTCAACCATTGCTCACCCATACTGACCAGCCCCCTGTAGCATGCAGTGATCAACTGATCAAACTTTTGGCTTCATTATGGGATGTTTTTTCTAAGTTTGAACACCAATTTAAAAAAAGAAAAACATGTACCTTTCTGTTGGGATAACCACTTTGACTATGGCTTGCGACAGAGTCTGTATATGAAGTCACATCAGATAATAAACATAGAATGTGAGTATTGTTAAAAGGCAACAGGTGAAAAATATAAAAAATGCATTTAAAAAGTGCAACTAGACAAGAACTTTCCTTTACTGCTGTCAGTTTTACTAAAGGCCAAACACCCCTGACACTGTATTTATTAGCACCTCTCTAACACTGAGCATTCTCCACACACTAACATTCCATTATACCCACACTTTGATATACAGTGCAAAACTAGTTTAATTAAAAAACTATCACTTACAGAAACCTGTACTAACTGCTCATTATAAAAAGCTAACATCGTACCAGCTGAATTAACAAAACACTGCCATAACCCATGAGAAAACCCCAGGCTGACATGCTGAGTTACCTTCTCAAACTCCTCCTTGTTTTTAGGTGGAGGAAGCAGCGGAGCATTGGGGTTCTTTAGCCTCTCCCGGGGCTGTGCGTTGAAGGGTAGGCCAGAGGGAGGCGGCGGGAGTGTGTGCTCCATCATGGAAGGAGGGATGTAGATGGGGTGGGGTGGAATGGGAACACCTTTGCCCCATCCCAATTTCATCTCAAAGTTCATTATCATCTTTCCTGTAATGGGAGTAAGAAGAAAAAAAAAAAAATATATATATATACACACACAATGAGCGGAAAGAACACATTTGTCCTTCATTTAATAAAAACAAATACATCTTTGTACCATTTAGGTTCTTGAGTGCTCGCTCAGCATCCCTCCTGTTCATGAAAGCAACAAAGCCACAGTTCCTCTCCCGAGCCCTCTCCTCATCTGTCCTCGGCCACATGATCTTCACACTGGCCAGTGGCCCATACCGGCCAAACTCTTGACACAGCATCTCCTCATTCATCTATAAAATAACAAATACATACATGAAGAAAATGGATGGACATTGGATAAATATCTGCACATACATAATCACAACCACTTGAAACTAAGGGGATAAGTAGCACATTTCCATTTCGAATTTAGTCAGCCCATAACAAAGCAACACGCTCAACAAGCTTTGCTGCAAACAGGAGGACTCGCTCCTGTTTACAGCAAAGCTATGTCAGTCAGTGCTTTAGTGTCTCTTCCCCACTTCATAAATGTTTGGATACAAATTCACCTGTGGGTTGATGTTTCCAAGGTACAAGTTAGTAGTGGATGGGTCTCCAACATCATGGGAACCTGGTGCACAATCATCCAAAACTGCAGAGACAGAAAAGAGAGGACAATTTCCTACTGCTGTCTGAAGAGACCGCATATTTCCGAAGCAAGATGAAGAAATTCACGGCCACTATATTAAGTCAAAATTACCACTGGACGGACGGTTTCTTCTTGAAGAACCATCCGCTAAAAAAAGCAGAAAAGCAGTATAAATTTTGTTTCTGGGAAAAAGTGGACAAAGGGGATGGGAGTAAGGCGTGCAGGACAGGGCCCCTTCAGGCCAAGTTAGTACATGGCAAACGCAGTCATGCATCTCAAAGACACTTACATGAGCGTCGTCCGTCCGTGCCCGAGAGGGGTTCGAATCGACTAACACGTCCTTTCATCTTGTGTCTTTCATCCCTTTCCTCCTGTATTCTGCAGGAAAACAGAATGTAGTAAGCACAAATTATTACAACTTTTGTACTTTTGGAATTGCACCATTCCAAACCACACTTTAGCTGCTACTTTCCACACACTAAACAATGAAAAATGTGTTTATAATGTATGTGTTGAAACTTACTGTTTAAGTTCTTCTTTAAAAAGCTCCAAGTTGCTCTTCTTCTTATCCTTTTCATTACTTTTCTTCAAAGTCTGAAATACAGATTTGGATATATTATCAGCACACTTGGTGTGCCTGAAGTGCGGTAGCACAGGGCACACTTACTATTCCTCGAGCTTATTTTTATTCTTATTATAGGTGTGCCTGAAGTGCGGTAGCAGAGGGTACACTATTATTATTGATCAAGCTTATTTTTATTCTTAAATATTAATATTTTTCCATGACTTCAATCTAAGAATTCTTAAAAAAAAAACAAAGAAAAAGATAAAGTCACACCTCAAAAACATCCCTTGGATAATAGAGATCATAGGGATTCCAGAATGGAATCTTCGTGACGACACCCATAGCAACACCCAGCACAAGAAGAACACACTGAATTTCCTGTATGTGTCCAGCAAGAGCGGCTTCGTGGTTACGCTGGCCACTTCAGGCACACCTTAAAATTTCAGCAGAATTTTCTACTACAGCAGTAACAAGAGAGTCTACTTGTCGCCTGTGATGGTTACATGTAGATACTTACATGTCTTTTATCTAATGCTAAAAACTGAGGTGGGGTTTCCAAAGGCAAGAAGCTTTTTGGTTGAGTCTCAAAACGTGACTTGGGCTTGTACAACTTCCCTTTCTTCTCATCAGAAGCAGTCTCCTCTGAAACAACAAAAAAAGTGTGTTTGGAGTTCCACTACAATTGCATTGGCACTAACTTATTCAAGTAATGGATGGAGGATGTTGTGAACTGTGCTTGTGCCCTAAAATATCATGCAACCCATTTGATTTACCTTTCGTTGCATTTGCAATGCCACCACGGACAAAGGCCTTGACTTTGCCTTCCCCTCCTCCTTCAAATGCAGCAAGAAACTCCTCATAAATCTCTGCTGCTGCCCGCTCATCCTCCTTAACAGAGAAACCGGTGTCAAAGTAAATACATACATCAAAATACAGAAATGCATGTTTACAAAATGTGCACAGAGTTACCACCAATAATTTAGACAATATTATAAAAGCAAACCAAGACTTACTTTTTTCTTTATTTCATCTTGTTCTTTCTTGCTTAGGGTCCTCTTTGCTACTGCCATTTTGCCAATGCTGAAAGACTTCAGTTTGCTCTCAAGCAGCCCCTGTCAATGTAAACAAAGCATGGTTGGCTTTCAACAGGTACTTCGACGTAACGTAATGTAACTCTAAATTCGGATGCATATAACACATTCAGGCCATCACACAAATCCCTACTGCTCCATGTAGTGTTTATTATTATTATTCTGATGACTGCTAAAGTTTAACATGTTGACAGCTGGTTTTACCGTGACACCACTCGCCTCGCGCTACACTGTAAAATGGGTTGTATCCACTCGTAGTTTGCAATCATTGCCCAAATCTTTGATGGTCATTATGTAAGTTATATTTATCGCATATTTTCTACTTTGTTGCAGCCGGACACCAGGAAGTAACGTTAGCTAGCTGCAACTGAACAAAATTAGCCAGAGGCCTATCTTAACAAGCTGATATCTGCTGCAGCACCACCGACAGACATTAAGCGAGGAATGACTGTTACAAGGTGCTACGGCTGAAATATTGTTAGGCCCGAGTTCCCAAATATTGAATTTACCATTTATACATTCAAACATATAACCTTAACTCCGCTCTGAAAACTGGCTATGTAGGTATTTGCTGGTTACCTGAGCGAACATTATTGTTCTCTGGGTCAACTTCCCTGTCTAGTCCCGCTTGTTGGTGGCTAAATCGTTATCTTAGCTTAGCTTAGCTTAGCTAAATTAGCCAGTGTGGCCGGAGAGGCAAAGGTTAGCGTTAGCCAGTTAGTGGTTAGCTTACACCGTTGCGCACACTCGTAACTTGCGTTTGCAAGCTACAAACATGTAAATGGTCACGGTTGTTCAGTCATACTATGATTTACATCGTTTTCAATACAACAGATACAACCTAGCTAATGCAAGTACAAAAAGTATATTCACCTTAGCGCTAGCTTTTTGAGAGCCACCAGGCGTTCGGTCCGCCATCTTTTGTGGTACTAACGTTAAAAGAAAATCGAGCATCGATTATAAGATAGCGCCAAATGTGAAAAACCAGGCGACACAATCAATCACTGAATCAGCGATGGCTAAACGCATTTTCTCTGCCACTCATCGGTGGGCATGTTTACACGCAAATACAACCGTGTATGAAAATTTCAATAATTTTGAGCGAAAAATCAAGGTCTCGTTTTACAAAGTTTTGCAAAGTCGATTAAAACACCTATTCCAATTGTTATATCAGTATGTCCCAAAGACGGAATAGCTGCAGGCCTTAGTCTGTATCCACTCTGTTTCCGTTCGTTATGTTGACATGAAAGGAAGGACGGCTAATTTAGCACTGAACCTGTATTTGGTCAACTATATTTGATCTATAATGAAATATGTAGCGACTGAGCAGTGCTTATACCGTTTATAGCCCAGGAGATGGCGCTATCGCTCATTCTACTTCTATCTATCTGCGAGTAGGAGCCAATCTCTTATGCTATGCATATCATTCTGACAGCCCACAGCCTGTGGTGATTTCAAACAACTCTTGATATTTCAGCTGGTGCACAATTTACATTCCTTACATTGAAAGAACCGGCCCCAGCTGTCACTCCACATCTGGCCTGCATACAGTTCATGTGGGCCTACAGGCCACACTGCAGGCACTGAGGTGTACGATGTCGGCTCTATACCAAGTCCCACCTCCGTCAGGGTTTTTCAGGCCAGGTGCCGTATGAAACTAATGCGCGACCTCACACCCTCCCAGCGCTTCTTTGATCGGTTTATTTTTTTTTTTTGGCGGGGGGGGGGGGGGGGGGGTTTGGGGGAAAAAGAAGCAGCCCTGCGCTCCGTCCCTCCTACCACGCAGGACAAACGCTATATTCATCGGCTCCAGCTTGCAGTTACAGGAAGTCCTGGGTCTGAGACGCTGACGCTGCCCCTCATGCCGCGGGGCGACGACAGGCGAAGCGCCCGCTCCGTTTCCACAGCGATGTGGACGACATGCAGTCTTCTTTCTGGCGCATGGAGTCTACTGTTCTTGACAGAGGTCTGTGCGCAGTCTCAGCGGAGGTACACCTTTATTTATTTTATTTTATTTTTTTTAAATGAATTTGAAAGCGTTGTGAGTGGGCAAGGTGTCAGGGATCTCACGTCGCAGCAGCGCCAGTGGACTGGAGTTTTATTCAGAGGGATATTCTGGGCTGCCTCCAGTCAGGACATATGGCGCACTGGCGAGGAACTAAATGTGTTAAATCAACCGCAGGCTGCTGTTAACGTTTCAACATGTTGATTGTTTTAACACAGCATCATTATTTGGTATTTGGAAAATAATAGAAAACATTCTTTACCCCCCCCCCCAGACCAACCTTCACATGCGGAGGAAACATCACAGGAGAATCTGGAGTGATCGGGAGCCAGGGGTACCCGGGGGTTTACCCTCCAAACACCAAATGTGTGTGGAGAATCACAGTGAGTCCCGTTTCACATTCACGTGTGTTGCTTTTCTACCGCACAGCCTAGAATAATGATGGGGATAAAATCGAAAGCTTAATTGTTAATTAAAAGCGCACCAAACATCTGCACAATATAATAGTATGGTCCATATTCCACTAACCCCAAACTCCTCATTTCCTTCTAAAAATACTTAACCACAGCCAGCTTAAGGCTGTTTTTGCTGCTCCATGACATTACTGTACATTTAAACAGTCCGGCAGAGTATGGCTGGACCAAGTTGTGTTTAGCCTAAATTAGGCTTACTGTAAAAAATATGTTGTTAGTATCTGCATTCACATGTGGAAAACATTGTTTTACTGGACATCATTGAAGTTACAAGCCAATATCAATAGGATGTGTGGGAGGAATATCTATTGTGACATTTTCTTGCTGTCAGTAATAACAGTTATGTGTAAATTCCCACCCAGGTCCCCGAGGGAAAGGTGGTGGTCCTGTCATTCCGCTTTATTGACTTGGAGAGTGACAACCTGTGCCGCTATGACTATGTGGATGTTTACAGTGGCCATGTCAGTGGGCAGAGACTTGGTCGATTCTGTGGGACGTTCAAACCGGGCGCCCTGGTTTCCACGGGCAACAAGATGCTCATGCAGATGGTATCTGATGCCAACACAGCTGGGAGTGGCTTCCTGGCTGTTTTCTCTGCTGCCCACCCACATGAGAGAGGTGGGCAAACATGGGAATTTAAACGGTTTTAGCATGCTTGCTCTTTATGTTGCTATGGGTTTAATGTTCCAGCATGTGGACAAAAAGGGAGGAATATCTTAACACTTCTTGCAGTATGATGTGGAATTTCTCACTGACCGTTCTTTTGGAGCTGTTCAGTAGAAGGCACAGGTCAGAAGTATCACTTAGAGTTGAGTGAGCCTCTTCCTCTCTGCAGGGTTGCAAAGTCTTGTCTACTGTTTTTGTGGAGTTGTAATGGCTGGTCTTCTGCGCCCAAGGAGCCAATGGAGGACAATGTCTATTAACCAGCCCACCAGACTCACACAATAAATGGTAGCAGGTGGACTGTTGCCATACTGTCTCTGAGCAACGTCAAAACTGTACAGCACAACATGTCATCCTCTTTTTGTCACTGCACTAAATTGTGCTTCTTTTATGAACGTTGGAAAGGACACATCAATCTAAGTGTACGTATGTTACAAAGACAACACGTCTTCAAGAGTTTAAATTTTTTTGATTCAACAGCTTGTGTGGTTATTGAACTGATGTTGCACAGATGCTCGACGAAGTTGGAAGCATGTTGTGTTTTTTAAACTGTTCACTGCACGGGACTAATGATGTACACTTTAGAAGGCACTGAGAGCACCTATTACAGTAAACAAGTGGTTCATTGTAGGATCATATAATGTACTTGCCATTCCTGCCTTTTAAAGACTGATGAGTAAGATCTGCATAATTTCATTCAAGGAACAGGAAGGATATTTTGCAGGTTACTCCTCATGACTGTCCGAGGTTAATTTAAGCCGTTTCTCCACAGGTGACCAGTACTGTGGTGGCAGATTGGACAAGCCCTCGGGGACATTCAAAACACCGAACTGGCCTGAGAAGGACTACCCAGCTGGTGTCACCTGCTCCTGGCACATAGTGGCACCAAAGAACCAGGTCATAATGACACCAAAAAAAAAATCATTCATGTGTTCAAAACAGTTCATCAATGCTCCATGCTAGCTCACTGTATGGGGCCTTTGTGGGATGTTTTGGATTTTTGCATGAGTATATGTCACTGGTTAAATAAATTAGCCTCATTGGCAAATAAAGCATAAGACATGTATAGCAAGTTACCTTCTTAAAGGGGAGCTCCAGCAATTTTACACATACAATTCTGTTTAAGAAATAAGTGAGTTCACCAGAACTCTGTAGTCTCTCCCCAGGCTCAAGGTCACAATAGCCGCTACTAGCATAACAACCCAGAATCTCCAACCCTACTGTCAGTGGTCGAGTTGTATTGTGGGTAATGTAGGTGCCAGGTTTTGACAAGAAAGAAGAATAAAAAAGATAATAATTATATCTGGTTTTGCTGCATTTACTTTGATCCTATTTTTCTTGTAAACTGGCCATCAACAGGAGTGCAATGCTGAACCAGTGGAGTCCTCTTTTAAGACAGCTGAATGTGTAATGAGTGTGGAACAAGACTACATCATCCCACAAATGATAGAGTACCCTTTAATCAAACTGCCTACCCTAATAGCCCTATTAATACGCTTTTACTTGATGAAAGAAGATTTTCTGTATGATATATTTCCTGCTGCAGATTATTGAAGTCAAGTTTGAGAAGTTTGATGTGGAAAGAGATAACTACTGCCGCTATGACCACGTCTCCATTTTCAACGGCGCAGAAATCAACGATGCCAAGAGGATTGGCAAGTACTGTGGAGACAGCCCCCCAGAGTAGGTGATCCTGTCGTGAAGACTTTATTTTCACTAAATAAATTCCTATGAATCCCTCTCTGTTTACTCTCCATCTGCTTGTCTGCATTTCTTCACAGGCCGGTGTTCTCAGAGGGGAACCAGCTCCTAATCCAGTTCCTGTCAGATCTCAGTCTGACCGCAGACGGCTTCATTGGACACTACAAGTTCAGAGCGAAGAAATTCCCCACCACCACGATACCACCCACCACTACCACACAGCCAGCCACCACCAGGCCAATACGTAGGTAGCAACATTTATCCAATACAAACCCCTGCGAGAAAAACTGAGTGAAGTGCACTGCTTATGAGTTAACACCTTCAAGAGTGATCCTTACACTGCGTATGGTGAAGAATTCTGAATCAGTACATGTGGATAAGTAGCTAACATAATTACAAATACTCAAATCCTTTACATAAAATGGGTAAAAGTGGTTTGTTACACAAAATAAAGGTCAAACTGAACAGTGGATTTTCACAATTTGACATGCAGTTGGGATGAATAATTCTCCTGAGTGAATAGAACATTCATTGCTGGAGACCGTAGGTCCTATTAACGACGCAGCCAACTGCAGCACATGTTCAAACACAGCATATGCTAAAACGGTGTCTTTTGCTCACATTTGTCTTGTGTAAACTGTACATAACACAGGTTCATGTACAGTGTGGGCATGTGTCTGCACCCGCAATCACAGCTCATTTTCATATTCAAACTGACATTCCCTCACACTGTTGTTTTTTCCTTTAGTCAAGCCAGGTGATTTTGGCGCCTGTCTGCCATGTTGTCATACTGCGACAACGCTTTCTTGTTGGCTTAGCTTTCCCGACTTCTCCCTCTCCAGTGAGAATAATATGTAGACAATGCATTTTCTGTCCGTTATGGACTCTTTACCATCTCTAACTCTAAAGACAGATGTTTCATTGCCACATTATCTTTTTTTTTTTTACAAACTGCACATTGTCTCTGAGGCTGACAGCCATTCACTTGTGTTACTGAGAATATTCTGCAATTAAACCACAGTAGAAACAGATGCAACCATAACTTACATGCTTGCCTCACTGGCAGGCAAAATTACAGAGATTGACTTTTCTTGTGTGTTTGTCTCCGCAGCTCTAAAGTACTCTGTAGCCCTGTGCCAGCAGAAATGCAAAAGACGAGGAACACTTGAGAGCAATTACTGCTCCAGCAATTTTGGTAAGAACATCAGTGCTTATTGCAATTTAATTAAACCACATAGGCTACAGTCACTGATATGTTCCAGCTTTTCCCATGTTAATGTTGAACTCTTACCTGCTGTTATAAACATACTAATCCTTAAAAGTCCTAACCTTCACAGTACGGATTCTTTGAAGATTTACATCAGCCAAATCTCCCCTAACAAGCAGTTTACTGATCATGTCACTATCTTTGCTCCTCTGATTTCTCACTGCGCATCTCAAATACTTCCTTGGTAGCCATTCAGGAAGTGTATACAGTAGGACACAGTTACCTCCAGTGTAAACACACACACTCAGCCTCAGACTGTGGGTAAACTGTTATGAGCGTGTTGATTCAGGCTCGGCCTCCGTTTGCTACTCTCCTGCTCCCTGATGTTTTCCTCTCGGAGATGTTTACCACATGTGTCAGGCTGGCATTTCAAAGAGTTCACTTGGATTTGCATCAGGAACTGAAGAAAGGCAAGCGATTTGGTGGTGCATGTGGAAAAACGTTGCCCGTGTGATGTGGCGGCCAAGGCAGCACACAATGAGTTGCACCACATTTTAATGGAGTGGCTAGACAGCAGACTGAAAATAGTTTGTCTAATCAACACTTAAAGTCACAACTGTTGGTATTGTTTAATCTGATGAAGTGATATATGCACTTTGAAATGTCAAAAGCAGTTGGCTTATGTAACAGTAGCATCAGTCAACATTACTGAAACAGGCAGTCCTTTGGCTGTTCTCATCCCTGTCAGGAAATGAAACAGGCAGCATGTGGAAGTCCAGACATATTGGTACCATCAGTGTAAGGAATCCTTTTCATGCTGAATGGGACGTGTTTCCCTCTCACCCCACCGGCTCCACTGTCACCCAGCCGTCATTGCTAAATGTCAGTTCGCTTCTATGGTGAGCTTGTCCAAACAATGAAATTGTATTTTTTATGTGCTTTTGGAGACGTGGTCAGACCAAACAAGACATGACTGAAACCAGACAGAAAAAAAGAACTAGGAGATACACTAGGTAGTAATTCTGTATTCTGGTAAATTAACCTGTTAACCCTTAGATGCATAAGTGGGTCAAAAATGACTCGGTGAGGTTGTTTTCTTGCAATGAAAAGTTGTTATCATTTCATATTCCAGCTATTCCTCAAAAAACATGTTTTTGACATCATTCCATTTAAATTTGTTGGATGATTTGTCATGGAGTTTCAACATTTTTCATCTCCTTGGTTTGTGTCTAAAACGTGAAATAATTTTGTAGGACTGAATTGCTATGTGTTTTTGCGCTCTATCTTAGATGGTATTGCATATAATATTCAGTAACCTCTGCTTCACTGACTCACATGCAAAATGTTTTAGCTGCCTGCTGGACAATATCGCCCCATTGTATTTGGCCTCGTCACAGTCCAGGCCATATCCTGGAATTGCTTATCTTTGAAAGTCTTAAAATTACAGTAAATAGATATCCTTGATGTGCTTTTGAGAAAGAGCTATTAGCCAATGGCTGGATCGGGGAGTCATAAAAAGGTCAAAAGGGAAACGCTGAGAGGCTATCCTGTTAATTCACCACAGCATTTTTACTTCACAGGCAAGAACTGAAAAGCAGAAGTGTACACATTGTTCTCTTCTATGTGCGTTTATGACAGTGATAAGTGGGACCGTCATTACTGCGGTGATGAGAGAAGGAAGCATGTACGCCACTGTCTCCATCATCAATGTGTATAAAGAGGGCAGTCTGGCCATCCAGCAGGCAGGAAAGACCATGAGCACCAAGATCATCATCCTGTGCAAGAAGTGTCCATTTATCAGAAGAGGTGAGTTCACAGGGTGCTGGTGAAATTAAATTGGCTCCAATATTTTTTTGACTTAGCAAAAGCTGATCATTATCTAAATTATTATAATCAGTATGAACTTCCTGGTTGACTGTTTCCAATAACCTATGGCTCTGAGTTTGCCTCCTTTGCTCCGCTGTCACGCTTAGTCGATAGAACCCGCCCAAAAGTATGAGGTGAGCGGCAGAACTCACTGTCCAAACAGTCAGCGTATCATTAAATATGTTTATATGCATGCATATAAACATATGGCATACAGACCTGCCGTTTGGAGATTCTGATATTTGGCCTCCCTGAATGTCTCTGCCGTTCCGCCACTGCATTCAGGTTTTGTTTGTGTGACCTCACCAGGCTTGAACTACGTCTTCATGGGCCAGGTGGACGAGGATGGCCGGGGTAAAATCGCCCCTCACCACTTTGTTATGGCGTTTAAGACAAAGAACCAGAAAGGACTCAACGTTCTGAAAAACAAGCGGTGCTGAGTTCCAGCAGCTCTGAGGATCTCCACTGGACAGGTGTGCCTGAAGCTCAGCTGTGGATGGAAACAATTAAGCAACAACAAAAACACAAAAACGCTCCTCATCTCAACAACACAAACACAGGCCACAAAACTGAAACTGGATACAGGGATGCCAGCACAAAACATAAAATCTGCATGACTCGCCCAATTAGGCCAACTCATAATTTTGTGTTTTTTCATTTCGCTCCGGACCGCATGTGTTATGGAATTAACAATAAGAAATTAAGTAATTCCACTCTGTCTTCTATGAAAAGAAGTCGGTTTGGCTTAGTCGGTTTGGCAAACTCAGATTAATCAGCACCAAAATTTGTTGAGATTTCCATCCTTATTCTCACTCTGCCTAGTCACATTCCTGTCACGCCCCTAGCAGGGAATCAAATTGTAGCCAGAATAGGAATATGAATAGGGAGTATATCAATACACAGAGACGTGTTCCCTAAGACAAACATTAATCAGACTGTTTAAAGTTTTCAGTGTGCACATCTGTTCTGACATCATATGATTGCACCATTCGATTCAATTTTTTCCATAATCTTTGGAAGTTGTGTGATTAAAAAGTGCAATATTTAATATATACATTATTCTTTTTTAAACATTTGTATGCTGGTTTATGTGAAACAAATGAGGACCTACCTAGCTCTTTACTTCAGTTTGTTGACAGATGCAAAGCACCGCCATGAGCATACATAATTATATTGTTACTAAAGGCAGAGAGGTATGAAGTGAAAAATATTTTCATATGAAAAAGTCTGTGAATATTATTTATATTTTATTGTATTCATCTGCCCAAGTAAAACTCCTTTAACCTTTTACTTTTGTTTGTCTGTCATTCAACTGGAAACCAAATCATATTTTATTTGTGCTGTGGTGAAAAATCAAGGCAACTTTGCTCTGCTAAGCATGAGAATGGATCAGGTGTGTGTAATGTGACTCTCATGTGGACTGGGCAGCTGACAGTTTTCTGGATTTCAGACCCGAGTGACCAAAAATGTGTTTTCAAGAAGAGAAATCAACAAGTAACTTCAAATCTCAAAAGCAGCCTTTGTTTTCAGCAAAACCAGTTTATGTCAAATATTTCCATAAATCTTTATTCGTCTTTCTGTTGAAAACAATGGCTTTCTTTATTTACAAAAAAGGTTTAATAGCTGAATAATACATAGGGGGGCCTGAGTCTGGAGGCTTTGGTAGATAATATATATGTTTCTAGTTAAGTTCCAGGTTTAAAATTAGCCTCTGTGACTCAAAAGAGCAGAGTTTTTGCACATGCTCGGGAAACATGGCATCCCAGATAAACGAGAAGCAGAGGTCTTGTCAAGAGGAGAGGGGGAAGGGGAAGAGATTCAGTATCTAGTCTTGTTTAGCTCCTTGGGTAGAACATGGCATATTTGGAGGTCCGGAAGCCCAGCAGGTCTCTCATCTCATTGCGAAACTTGGAGAGGTCTTGGCGCAGGTCGTTCAGATTTTCCACAGTGGCCTGGTCTGTGCTCTGCATCTTCTGCCGCGTGGAGGTCAAGTATCGGTGAACCAGGCAACACATGATCTTCTGGTAGTTCTCATCGCACTTCTGCTTCAGGTTCTTCCACTCCTGGATGGAAAAGACAGTGAAGGAATTCAGATTGATGACAAGATATTGCGCAAAGCACAGATGTCCATTTGTGCAGGATTAGGGGAAGGTACTGAATTTAACCTCAACTAATAGAGATGCACTGGCAGCCAAATTCCTACTACATTTAATGTTCTGACAGTTCTGAAAGTATTTTTCTCACCTTGAGGCTGTTCTGTCTCTTCACCTTGCCCTTCGAGGTGTGAGAACAGATCCACTTGCTCATGCTGGTCACCAGGTAGCAGACCGTCTTTGGGGAGGGGAGGATATTGAACGGCGGAGGCAGGGTGCACTTGTCGTCAAAGTAGCTAAGCCACAGTTTGGCGCGAGCAAACTTCCACTCCTTATCCTCGTGATTCTACAGAAGCCCAAAAGCCAACAAGAACATTGCGAACACAGGAATGTGAGCATTAACTTTCGCACCCTGTTCTCCATTTAGAGAGGAATCTAGAAAATGCTAAACTATTTCTGTGGAAATCCTTGAAGGGTTAGATTTGCTCATGAACAACGAGTTCCAGAGTAAAAAACTATTTAACATCTGTGTAACATTTCAGGCTGAATTAGAGAAATCTAAAACAATCTAATCTTAACAGTAAATGAAAACAGTTGGAACTTTGGGTTCCATGTTGAGCTCAAATTACCCTTGACAGCACTGAGAAACAAAAGTTGTTTATACTTACAGCAATTTGTCTGAAGCTTTTATGGAGCATGGCCACCAGCAGCTTGGTCAGCACAATAACCACCACAATGTTGTAGGTGCCTATGATCATGGCACCCACAAAAGATCGCAGCTCCTCTGTGTAGCTGATGCGGGTGACGAAGAGCGCAACATGTGCCAGGGAGAAGATGTACCAGAACAGGGCGTAGCAGGTCCCCATAAACCTGTGAAACGGAAGGAGCTGGTAGAAGTTAGTGGGCATTTAGGCGACGTGTCTTGTCTGATGCATTTCACAATATAACTATAATTTTACAGTTCAAATCATCATGAATCAGAAAATCACCTATGACTTTATCAGCGGTATTTACACAGCCTCATATACTGTATAATCTCTAACATCTCAACAAGCGATCTGAACATTCATCTTTGTCGTCATTGCTAAATAAAATTACAAATTAAGGTTGGCCCATACGTGTGGAATGCATCATTGCTCTGTTGCTGGCAGAATATGCCCTCACAATCCTTGGGTGGATTCTTGTCTGGGTCTTTCTGGTCCTTTCCATAAAGCTGGGTGAGTCCAATGGTGAAGGAGAATAACACCAGCAGGAAGAGGCCCAAAAACTTTCCAAACTCCTGCAGCATCTGACCCATGGAGATCTGGGGGAAATGTATATTTGTCAGTTAACCCTGTGCTGCTTGATAATCAAGTAGACGAGTCATTCGTGATCAAAGATCAGTGCAGCCTAGCCGTGACTGAAATACACGGTGGACATTTTTATTTTGGTTACAGACTGAATTCCAGAATAATATTTTGGACAGGATAAACTGTGTGATATAACGTCCTCTTCTCCTTTTAACATTGCATTGAAAATATGCAACATAGTTAAACAGTAACAATGTATTAGATTAGCTTACTGGGTATTTTTTCTTTCTTATCTACATCTAGATTTAGCTGTACTAGCTACATTATCAGTCTTCACTAAACCTGTTTCCATCTAAATCTTTAAACCTTTAGTAAGGTAGCTATATTTCTACTAGAGCGTTATGTGTTTGTACTCTTTCAAAACTTATCCTGTGTATGTAAACTTGTAGCTATGTTTCCCCCCATGTTCTTGTTTAGCAGTGATCCCCTGAGCGAGTTGAAAAAGCAACATATTCTGGCAGCTGTGGTGCTGTCACCCTACCTGAGGGAAGACAGACAAACATGTAAGAAGCCAAAAAAAGGGGGTTCACAGCCAGAGAATGTCTTCCCAGACCACTGGAAACTGACCATTTATATACCTGAGTGGCTTATCTGTTTCCTGGGACCTAAAGATGGTCAAATAAGGTCAGAACAAGCTCGCCCTTGCAAACACACAAACAGTGTCCAGTGTGAGGGTTGACCACTCTCCCTGCACCTCAAGGTGAACGTCTGATTTAGGAGCTGAAGGTGTTCCCTGCTTGCCCAGTCTGACAGGTAGCTTAGCTTAGTTACTGTACAAACAGCGCAGAAATGCAGCAGGTCAGGAGCTCTTAACCTTGGCTGGATGGGGGGGGGGATCTAATACATGTAAGGTACCTCAAATGCATCTACCTACACACAAACAAACACTTTCTACTAAATACTACATATTTATATGCCAGCATAGTATACAGTACTGTTTTGGCTGTTTGAACATATAAGAAATTACCTACATTAGCATTTTATTCTAACAAAACATTATACAAAGTGTGCACCAATGAATGTCAAGGAACACTGACTTTCATCGTAGCCATTTAATGGTTTATTTTCATTTAAATTATTTAACTACATTTTAAATTTATCTGTAAAGCACTTAATTGTTCTATAAATACATTTAGACTTGACTTCCATTGAAATTGAGTGCAGAAGGCAAATAGTTTGAACAAAGATTTGATATTTTGTTTACCAAAATGTTCCTGGAACTGTTCCCACTTAGTTTTAAATGGTTTTCAGCTGTGAGTGCCTTCGTGCAATGCATTCTGGGGCAATAGCATCCACCAACACCCCATTTACAAATCAAGCAGATTGTATTTGACACTTTTACAGTGTGAATGCACTACAATACATACTCAGAACCCAATTAGGATTTGTATGTAGTATGGAACCGGGACACAACTTGTGTCTTTCTTGCTCAAACAGACTTTCACATGCCAGTTCAGTCATGGCAGATTAATACTTTTGGTGAGGTTAAGTCTGGGCCATGAGTGAGCTCATTGTATGCACAATGATAGTATAAGATGCACACAGACACACACTCACACTTTCAGTCACTCTTTCCAACCTCAGTAGGGGGCACTACCTGGCAGAAATGTGAGCTGGCCTCTTCAGGAAATACGGAATAAAATAATCTTGCATTACCACAACCCACATAGTACTGCCTCACTGTTTGCGTGTGCTTGTGTGTGAGCAGGAGCGCTGTCTGGGTGCAACCGAATTGCACGCTCACATTTCACAAAAGTGTGGAAATGTGTGGGGGCGCGTGTGCATTAGTAGGGAGGTGTGTCTGCCATGTGAGTGTGAGTGCGGCCACATGATGTGAACATCTACTTCCAAAGCTAATCATTTTTCCATCCTGCTAGGCCAGACAGTGATGTCACAGAGTGAGTGAGTGAAAGAGAAGGTGAGAGAGAGAGGCAGCATGATGGAGGACACTGTAGATGAAACAGCACTCATTAACAATCCTCAGTGTTTTATAAGTCAACCGCAAACAGCACCTCGGCTTAATGACAGGAACGCATCCCTACAAATACACTGACCTAGTGCATACCTGAAGACTGCTTTATGTAATGAAGTCACACACGGGGTGGAATGGGAAATTCTTCCAGCACATTGGCAGACACTGCCTGGCTTTATAATCGCTCTCTGCCAGCTGGCTGAACGATAAACAACATCATGATACGATTAAAAAGGGACACCTATTGCACTGAGATTGTTGAAGGGCCTGAGTAGAAAATATGCAAACCATATTGTTGACTTGTCCGGGATAGTGGAAAAACAATGACATAACAGAATATTTTGTGGCCAAGTTGTGAAATAAGAGAATCCATTAGGTTTTTGACTGTCCACCTGATATTGCTCAGTACAAAGAAATGAAACCTATGCAGCCTGGGGCTTTTACTGGCACAGTTTTACTTCTTCAAAAGATATTCACCATTTGCACAGGTAGGTGGTGGATATTGCTCTTACGTCAGAGAAAGAATATAACAAACACAACCTCAGTGAATTGGTTAATAGCCATCTTTATGTTTCAAAAAAGCTGGAAATAGTTAGATGTTGGGTTAAGAATGAGAAAGGGACTAAATAATATGTGACAATCATATAATACACATGTTCACACACACACACTCATACTTTCACGCACTATCGTACCTCTGTGTGGTTGTAAGCAGATACTTTATGCTAACAAAGGGCTCCTTTGCCAAACCCACTTTTGTGTTGTATTGTGGGTTGTGTATGCAGCCTAAAGCGGATCAGTACAACCATATTGCAAAGCATTTCCATAACTTTTAGAGAAAAACAAGTGAGGAGATTCTGAAAACGCATCATGTCTGCTAATTCTGAATGACACTGCCAGCTAAGAGTGAGCCTTAATCAAGCGGATGCAATGCAGCTTTTCCAGGATTTAAACTTAAACGTTTACCAAACACTTCAAAATTTCAAGTCTTCGGAAAAAAAGCCACGTTATCAGGCTGATGCATGTGCATCTTTCAAATTGAAACATAAGTAAGATAAAATAATGCTAAATGTTCAGTTTTAAAATTACTATACTTTCCCCTTTTCATTACTTAATTGCCATGCAGCCAAAAAAAATGCTGTTAAGATGGCAATGGATCAGAATTGCTGTATGTGCCAGATTGTGATAGAGACTTGGATCCAACGGAAATGTGTTGTGGGCGTATCAAGTCGGCTCCTCCAGCTTTACAGCTGTAAATACGCAGCCTAAACTGAAGATAGCATGAGAAATCAATTTTGTGCAAACTGAAGGGCTCTCATTCACATAGATGATAGAAATGATGATAGCGGCACGGCGATGCATATGGCAGCTAAGCCCCAAAGCTTTATGGTGTTGTGTTCAGTTTATTATGAGCACATTATTACAGCAGGACACATTCATCTGCGTCAGTTCACTTATATTTAATGCTTATGATGATGGTTATGATACTGCTAAGCACAGCTGGTGTGATGTTTAGTGTGGGCTTGTCCTTGAGTGTTCACACTTCGCTGAGAGAGGAAGCGAGTGGGTGGTGGGGTTAGAGGGAATGATAGAAAGGGAAGCAGTTTTATAATCATTACATAAGAATTAGTTTTTTTTACAAAGTTTTACAAAGCCTCCAGAGGGATCAACCTCGAATCTTTTTGCTGCATGTCTAGATCCACTAGGAATCGACCTTCTAACTCTGAAAATGTCAGTGTCAGAACTACTGAGCCCACAGCTACTGTAGTGTGCATGTGTCAGTCACCACTGGTTTCCTACCTGCAGCGGCCCCAGGATGGAGCTGGTGGTGTACATGAAGAAGAGTCGCAGGTAACTTAGAACGTTGGCAAAAGCAAACAGGCCCTCGGCCACCAAGATGGGGTGGAAGGCATCCCAGTTCTTCCTCTCAGTGTCCCCCACATTCTTGAACTGAAGAACAAGCAAACACATTCAGAAACACAGCACTGAAACAGTCTAACGTGATACTAACAAAGCATGGTTTGTGACATCGTTATTGGCAGAACTAGCTGATCATACTATGAGGTTTCCAGTTTTGAAAGTTAGATTTAGATTCTAAATCCTGCTCCTGAAGACCCCAAGCAATGCATAATTTACATCTCCTCCTGCTCCACCCAAACCAGATTAGCTAAATCAGGCGTGCTGACTAGCTGTTGTTGAGTTAGCTGAGTTAGCTAAGACTAATGACTGCCCCAATGGACTGTGTTTAAACAGAAGCTTCAGCAGATTGCTATCATAACTAAAGCTACTGAAGTAGTAATACAGTATACACAATCCTAAAAATTTGGAAATCACCTTTAATTGGAAAACAGTTTATACAGCTAAGAGAATAGAGACCGGCTTGACAGAGTCCTTTTACACATCAAGCTGTATTCAGACTGAATAATTCTGAAAAATGTAAATATATTTTGCAAATAAAGCAATAGTTTGACATTTTGGGAAATACACTCATTCACTTTCTTGCCAAGAGTTAGATGAGAAGATTAGAACACTTGAATCTGCCCAGTAAATGTAAGGCAGCAGTTGGTTTGACAGTTTTCTTAGCTTAGCATAATGAAAAACAGCTAGCCTGATTGCCCAAGACTCCAGGAAGACTTTCACTCCATGGTGCTTTTTAATGAAATTAGGCAACTTTTAGGTACGTTTTTTTTTTTTACAGACATTTCCTCTGCACATTCGGTCGACCTACATACTCATGGTCCACCCACATGGATGATTTAACTCATTTTGCCTGATTAGACCTCTTTCTTGTGGATGTGCGCAGACTGTGACTGATTAGCATCTCCCTCAGTCTCTCTCAATACCTGTTAAGGTGGGAAAAATAACACCTCGAGTTTGGTGACCTCGTAGCACCAGTGTGGGTGTGTGTAAATAAACTGAATAATGAACTACCAATGTTTTTAGCAGAAATTGGATAGATAGTGAAATTAATTAACTTTCTGAATCCAGTGCTAAGTAATCTTTCGACCTTGCAAGCAAGCTGTAGAAAAAGCTCATGCAGTCATCTATGCTCTCAATCTATAGAGTGTGTGCAATGTGTGTGTACCTTGCTGTGAGCAACTATCTTGAGGGCAAAGGTGGCTAGGTAAAGGGAATTCATCACGAAGCTCAGCTGGTTCCTAGACTCATCCAGAAAGTCTTCCAGCCCCTCGTACCACAGACGCTTCACGTCCGACCACACCATCCCTACAGGAGAGCAGGAATTCACCATCACCATCACCACACACACACACACATATATATATATATATATATATATATATATATATATATATAGACATACCACTGGGAAAGAGGCATTTTGCAGTCATCCCCAACATTTCAAAATCGCTATGATTCAGCCACAAGTCATCTCACAAAGGAAGCCCATGGGAAAAAGGAATGTGTCAGACACAGAAATCGGGGATTAATGTGCTGATAATGTGTCATCTGTGGGATGTAAGGAGGTGTGCGGAATTTAATAAGGATGGGTGTCTGTGTCTTTTCGCGTCCAAGTGGAGTTTCATCATTTCTAAATGTACGATGGGGATAACAAAATTAAGACTGACAGCTTGACTCCAGCTGCAAGACAAGTAAGTCATAGTGACACATTCTCTACGTATTTATTCAGAAATGATTTCATTAGATTGAACCTGATTGATCTGTTATTGGTTTCCATGGCTTCAACTGAAAGTAAGCAGAGAAGTGACAGGCTCTGGCACAGATTATGTATTGTTTCACACATGAATGGTTTCTGTCTCTGAATAAATTCCATTCATTTTGTCTGGTTAGTTTTTAATATTTTATAAATATATCTAATACATTTGTTTAATTTGGAATGATTGAACTTGCACTGCGATGTAGAAACCAAAGTGCACACACAGCGAGACAGATGCATAAAGACACACAATGACACACACACACACACACACGCGCGCATGTAGCCCAGCGCACAGACACACTCATAGTCTCAGCATCTGATTTCCCCATTAATGTGAGGCATCTGGAACAGGGGAATTGCGAGAGGGGAGAGAGATATGGGGGGGGGTTAGTGTGGGAGAAAGAGAACAATGGAAAGCAAAAAGACAGAAAATATTCTGAGTAAAAAAACTGTTGGAAATACAAAGAAAGGCTGCTGTTTGAATTGTGACATGTAGCAACTTTATGAGCTCCTTTTCACATCCTGATAGCATTTGCATTGGAAATCTCATTCATGTTACTGAACTAATCCCATGTGTTTTGTTGATGCAGCATAGACCCTGGAGCATGAAACCTGCACCACTGCATCACATCTTGCAGTGAAGCTGTTTTGCAATGAGCCAGCCTCCAGGAGAAAAACTGCTGAAGTTTTTCAAATTGAGCTTTGATGTCTCTCTTTTGCAGTACTTGAGGAATCGTTCCCCCTCTAGTGGGCTATCTCGGCCCATGGGAAAAATCCATTACACTTCTGTCTAATGACTCAACTACTGATCTAACTCCTGCATATATACAGAATAAATTGCAAATTACCTCACAGACATCATCAAAGCATTGAATAATAGAAGTCAATTGCTTCTACATCTTTTTATAACCTGTCCAGGGCAGTTATTGAAATGATTTATCAACCCGGCCATTGAGCTGTGGTTATGATGAGTCTGTGTCTGGTGTAGAGGGCTAGGATGCTGCAACCATGAGACCAATATCTCTGCTGAGAAGGCAGGGCCATTAAACCGACTGAATGAGCATGCTAATGGTTTCTTGGCAGAAGAGGAAGGTAGAGAGGCCCCTCCCCAGAGAGAGACAGGGTCAGTTTCTAACTGTCACTCTCCAGTCTCATCTGAACAGACACAGCTTGCGCGCACAGGGTTGTCTTTGTGCAAATATACAGTATGTTTGCACGTATGTGGGCCGAGTCCAAGTGATACCAGCACTCAGATGATCCACAGGGGAGAAAGAAGACGCTGCGGCTCTTTTCTAAAGAGCTCAATTAGACGCAGGGCTGACAGATTTAATCCAGTCAAGCCAGGCTTTCTGTCATTTAGTATAGACACAGCTGTTTGTCATGTTATGCCTGATAGGATTATGGATACAGGATACTGGACTTCAGCCAGACCATAACAGGAATCTTTGTTCAATTCTGGTTTATATGATTGAATTCTTATTCTGTTTCTATTTCCATCTATGTCCATTAGGAGATGAATGATAATTCAATTATAGAAATCTGAATCTCAGCACTGAAATATATTATTATAATATATATAATATACATAGCATATTTATTGCATGAAAGCTGAGTGAAAAAGCTGACCTATGATCCAGAGGATGAGCAGGTAATCTATCATCTCCAGCGCTGGGCCCATGGTGTTTTTCTTGCCCTCGTTGTAGACCAGAGAGTACAGGTTGAGCAGCAGCAGGAAGGTGAAGTAGGAGGCGCTGTGGATGATGAACTTGACGAAGGGCGTGTGGATGATCTGGCCCACACGGGAGCGTGGCACCAGAAGGTAGCAGACAGAAAGCAGCGGCCAAAGCATCGCCACGCTCAGCACTGTGGCCATCTTTAGACAGGTGTGCTTGCGCCGGTAGCTGGCTGTCTCTCCAAACCAGACGGTGTTGAGGAACTGTTGACAGTTGGACTGAGCCACAAACTGTAGGAGGGGCAATGGAACAGAATGACATGAGGATGTGATAGTCTGACAGAAATTACAGGGTGAATTAGCAAATTCAGTTAATTTCTAAGTCCGATCAGTTTAAATTCGGGCCAATTTTTTAAAGGGTAATTCCGCTATTTCTAACCTGTGCATTCATTTTTGTGTGCATATTTTTGGGTCATATAGGTAAAGGTTTTGCAATTGGTCCAGTAGATCGCCTCAGCCTGCAGCTGTGAAACAGGCTGCAATGTAATCCTTGTGGGCATCTGCATCACGCGAGAGGCAAGTTGTTGCAGCAAGACCACAGTTGGCTATAAATGAATCAATGTTCTCTCAGAAATTAAAATCCAACCACAAATCATAACTGAGACTCGGGAATAAGGAAGTAGCTCTGTGATGTGCAGCCTTAGGAGGAACCTTATCAGGGCTGAATTCTCCAGCAAGTTTTCACACTGAGCCACCGTAGCTGTAAATTGCCATACAGCTTCAAATTTTAGTTTTTCTTTGACTGCCATTGCCTGGAGGAAGTGCTTTATCCTGCCAAACTCATATTTCACAAAGACAAGCACATGGTGTGCTGGATCCAGATGGTAAGTCCGACATGTGGTACAGTAAATAAGAGATGATTAATAACAGATAGTTTTACTGTATTCTCTCCACTAATCTGTAGATAGTTATCAAATTAAATTATCAAGTATAATTATCGAGGCTTGCTATTGATGCTGACAAAATAAGCGTGAAGATGACAGCTGCAGACTTTGCAATTCTAACCTCTTTTTGGTTGTACTTGATGGCAAGCTTGAGTCGACTGAGGTTCATGCGCTCCTCCAGTAAGCCTCTCTTGTTAATGTGATCCTCGCTGGATGTGTGGTTGAGAATCACTTCTAGCTCTCGAGAGTTTCGAGCCTGAGCCAGCAGGTCCTTGGCAAACATCTTACACTGCTTCGCCAGCTCATCATAGTCATTCCTGGAGTAAGGGAATTAGATACAATCCGACCACATCAGTGATTATGATTCTTATCTGTTCCAGACTGTAAAGGAAAGGGGTTGATAATTTCACGGTGTGCATGTCAGTACATATGTTTGTGCATGTCTTCTATGTCTTTATGTGGAAAGAAATTAGATAAATGTGCAGTGACGTGATATGTGGACGTGCAGCAATCGTACCTGAACTCCACCTCAACCAGGCTGAGCTCCTTGAGATCTGTACTCAGCTCAAAGGCCCTGAGTATGGGATCTTCCTCAGTCAGCATGATAAGAGAGGGGCTGGCCAGGCAGCGGTAGATGTCCAGGCGGAACCTGATCCAGACAGACCAAGGTAGTTCAGGATGTGGTGAAAGTGGTAGTAAAAAGAAAGGGGCAGGAAAATGTGAGGGAGAAGCAGGACAAAAAAGAGGTGCACAGATGAGGAAAAATAAGGACATCTAGAAACGAACATTCAGCCTTCTACAGTAGCTGCTTCATTTGTACCTGATATGACCTCTTATGTTGTTTGCCAGCCAAACTGCAGACTGATTCATTTAGCTTACTGTGTGGGAAGCTACACTGCCCTGCAGAGAGAACAAAAATGCCCAGCAGAGGAGATCAGCAACATCTCATCTGCAAGTCTAAGATGGTACCAGAAACCAAGAATCACTACTTCCCAGAGGAAATGCTGCTGTTTTTACAGCTTCCCCTTAAATTAGAGGTGCCGCAATGTGTCACAGGAACCTTTCTGAACACTCAGCCCAATTGATTCATAGCTGTTTTTAAGGTCCTGCATACCAGAGCAAGGCCAAAACATTCATCACGTAAAATAACACAGGCATGATCTAAAAGAACATAGTCTGCAGGTTTAGATCAATGGGAGCATAATGCATCTTGGGAAAGCCAACAACGTTTACACTATTACACTTTTCTCTGTTCTAGATCACTGAGAAGGCCTGTACCTAGAGTGTCGTAAGCTGTCCTTCTTGTTTTTAGCCTTGCAGAGCGTGCACTCGCAGCCTACAGCGTGGGGCCGGGGAAGAGAGATGTCCTGTTTCAGCAGCATAGTCAGGATCTCGTAGTTGTTCCTGTGGGCCGCCAGGATGACCGGAGCCACGTCCATGGTGGTGGAATACTCTGGGTTCTGAATCCGCTGCATCAGTTTCTGGAAAAAAAGATGGAAATGACATGGATAAAAATCTATACAGACTGCGCGCGCAGAAATGATAAAAAAAGAGCAATTTTATCAGCCTGTTCTCTGCACAGACAGTGTTTTGTTTTCATGAAAGAGGATTTTGAAGCAGTAATGAGAGGAGACTAACGGCAATGGAGGGCTTGGATGATCGCCTCGGCCTGTGGTTGAGCAGGATGTCCACAGCTCCCACCACCTCAGAATCTATGGCCACCAACAGGGCATCTGTCGCCTACACAGAAACACACATTATTCTTTTCCGATATCAGATAGCAGATTACATGCCAAAGCAAAACACACAGCAGCAACAGTAAACTTATGTCTTAGGTGCATTCGTTCTTTTGTTCCGAGTGTGTGTGTGCGTGTGTGTGTGTGTTTACTACCTGGCAGCCGTGTTCCAGAAGAAGCTGCAGGATGTCTAGGTTCTCGTTCTCGATGGTGATCGTGACAGCATCTCGGCCAAGCACATCCACGCAGTTGATGTTGAGTTCGCCGTGTCGGTTCTCCTCCAGCAGTTTCTTCACCATGTAGTAGTCACCTGAGAAGCATGCCAAAGACAGAGCAGCGTTAAAATGGCATTCACTTTAGGAAATTCATGCAAAGTCGGATCTATAAAGGCGGCGTCAATCAGACACACACAGCTTCAGACATGAGGCGAGCACGCTCACAGAACAGGCTCAGCTCCAGCAGTCCTCTTAACCGCACTCGTGCATAACAATAACATCTCCCTCAAAGGACAATTTCTGTTGCTGAGCCATGTTTAGAGATACTTTATATGGTCACAGTGGCAGTTGCTGGCCTGTACGCCTAAAACAACCTCTGCCTGTGCAATGTTCCTTATCAATGAAATGTCCCCCTCCCATCTGGCGAGGTTGGTATTTTTACGCTTGCACTGTCTGCACCGTGTGAAGTTTCTCTTCAGTTTGTTTGCATTCGCTTCACTTGTTTGGAGCTGTGAAAAGTCAGCTGACCAGGGAGAGGAAGATTCAGAGGAGCAGATGCTCAACTAAATATATCTTAACCAGCCCCTGTGGGCAAATTTCCACGCTTGCCAACATGTAGGCAGCTGTGAGAAGTACTCACCAGGGGGAAAATGTGGTCTTACTGCAATGCAATGTTTTGCTTGGTGCTTGGTCATGTCAGGCAGCTGCTGTCAGACATAACGCTTCAGTAACATCTTAACGCATCAATATTGTAAGTCGCCTGAATCCAACACTGACATGAGCTTATCTATGACCTTAAACACATCATCCTGAGTACAAAAACAGTGAATGTGGGATTGAGTTCACTCTGGGAGACACCAGAGACGAACGGCAACAAACCTTTCTCGCATGCCAGCAAGAAGAGCTTCTCGTCCAGCGTGGTTTCCTCTTTCACCTCTCTCACGTCCTTCAAGGCCAGAAATTTATCCGGAGAGGAGGCGTCCGTGCCCTGGTACAGAGCTGCCATTACGACGGAGAGCGAGTACGGCCAAACACTGATGTGCATCACTAGACACCGGCGACCATTACACAAGAAAGCCCGTCATATGGGGTGACATTAGCGGAATCCTTGTGTGTGTGTGGTGTGTGTCGCAGCGCAGCAGGGGCTTAACGCGTCGTTGAGTGTTGTTATCGCCGTCGCATCTCTGCTGCGTCCGTCCGCGCTGCTGCTGCTGCTGGCTAAAAAAAAAAAAATTAAAGAAACCAAACAAATGTCCACCTTTTGGTCTTTTGTTTTCGCGCGAAATGACTTCAGACTTCGGGTTCGGGTGTGCAGGTGGCGACTGCAGTCGGATTAAACGACGGGCTCGTCTCCCTCGGCGTGTTTACATGCACCATCTTCTCGCATCGCAGGCTCCTGGGCTTCTTTGTGGTCCTGATGCTGTCGACGAGGCGCCTACTGCGCATGCTTCCTCCTCCACCTGCTCGTTCGCTTCGCAGGCGCAGAGCCGCTGTGCAGGATTACGTAACAGGGCTATTCAGTGCAGCACTGTACTGTCTGGTCGAGCATTCTCCACGCTGCAAAAATACGTTTGACAGAAATCATGTACATTAGATTTATTAGCCTTATGTTTTGGCTGCTAGATGCACATGTGCTGACAACACATACTCATCTGCATGTTTTATAGCATGAACTGTGAAGCATCAGCTATGTGAAATATATATACATGCATTTTAGCAGCATGGCTTAATCTGCATGATCATCCCACCTATGGTCTGCGGGAGTGTGTGTGCCTCTGTTAGTGGACAGACAACCTGTGAACATGTCCATTTAATCGATGTGTTTGAGCGTGCATGGCTGAAATGTATGCCATGTGGATAATGGCAAGAGAGGATGAGATATGTGGGTCTGTAAATAGTCAGTGGCAGACTGCGAGGGAACACTATGGGAACAGGAGATACACACAGCTGTCCCCCTGACTCTGATAGTCCTATCAATGCATCCCAGTCCTTCACAGTCAGTAACACTTATCACAGACCAGTAAACATCTGTGGAAATTATGACAGTGAAAAAGAGATTCAGAAGGTTATGCAAAGTAAAGAAAGAAGAAATTTACATCTGAGTAAAACATTTCCTCCTAAGATTCATTCAACATCTATAAAGGGAGGCGTCGCATTTACAATTCTGAAATAAATAAGGCTGGACAAGCCTTTTCGAACAGCATCATCCCCCAACATGCTAAAACCCTGACTTCTCATCTCTCAATAGGTGTAATGAGTTTTCTTCTTTTTGTGTGTGTGTGTGGAAAACAAAGAAACTATCAGAGTGACCATAAATTCCTCCATGTCAAACAACGGGAGCAGAGCACTGCTGCAACCGTACAGAAACTATTCGGCTAGATTGCCAACAATCGATGCTATCAATGCAAAATCTCTAACCTGCCAGATGGTTTGTTTCACGGAAATGAGAAAGAAACAAAAATAACATTGTATCAGGCAAACTGTTATTTGGTGCTACAGGAAATAGATGGGGCCACATGATCAGATTTTCAGTAGTTATATTTACATTTGTGACTAATCATCATATGATCAAGGAAAGCCAACCACAGAAGCTGCTATTCAAAGTGCCTTTGTTTTGGTTACCTCCCGCTGCCAACATTTGCATCAGCTAGGCCTAAACAGGCAAAATGTTCATAAAAAAGATCATTCGCATATATGATGTATACATGCTTTGGTAATGTAAAAAATGAAAATCTCCTATTATGATATTATGCCAATAATCTTTAGGGCAAAAGAGAGAAAAGTCTGTTTCTTTGTCTTGATTGGAAGCATTGTGCTCCAGCAGAGGGCAGTCTGCACAAAGGGTTTGTACTGGAAACAGCCGCATTGCATGAATACTACAAAATAAGTACCTATGGGATAGAAAGATCAGTGACCAGCGCACACTTTACAAAGGATAAAGAGTAATTATTCTCTGCATAGTCCAATAATCCAGTCCATATTTAAAGCTTTTTTCCCCCCAAAGAAGTTAAAGTACACACAGTTTTACTTCATCTGTAGCAGCCAGTAAGAAAAAAGACAAGGCTATACTGTTGTAATCTTGTAGGATCACATACAAATGGCAGAAAAGGAGATTTTGCTGGTACAAGATATATAAAATAAGTACAATCAGGTCACCATAAAATAACTAAAGCACAATAAGGATATTACAGGCCCAGACATTACTCAACAAGGGTCAAAGGGCAAAGACCCCCTCCACTCAATCTTTTGTTCAGTTGTGCATGGCTGTAATCCCAAACTGGCAAGCATCTCAGGGAAGATGACTTTCAGTCTGCAAAGCACGTGGTATCCTCTATTCGAACACACGTCCTTACAGCTTCTCTTGATTTGCTGCTTCCTGTCGAACAGCTGTCACACGTCAGATTTCAGCTGATTCCACCTGAGAGGAGTGTCAGCAACTGCTGCTGACTGTTTCCAAGGCAGTCAAAGCACCGAAATATTCCATTAGACCCACTGTTGGACTCTGTTTTGAGTGAACTATCTGAACCTTCCAGCAGGTCACTGTCCCTGTGGTACTCTAACAGGAACCTATTTTACTGTGATGTGTGTTTGCTTTTAATTAATAACTCTCTCTCTCTCTCTCTCTCTCTGCTGTAGTTGGGAAAAACAAATACATTTAATTTGAAATATCGATTCCACGCACCATGCAGAGAGATCACACAGAGCCAGGAGTGTGAAGACAGGGCTCTGAGTCGGAACTTTACAAAAACGGATTCCATTCAACAAAAGACTTGTGTCCAAAGGTCGTGGCGTCTGCATTTAAGCAGCGTTGATGTGTTAGACGGAAGGGACGAGCGTGTTCACAAGGATGCAGATAGTGAAACATAACAACAGCATTATCCGGGGGGGGGGGGGGGGGGGGGG
>JAVQJF010095134.1:0-12341 GCA_036023855.1 Gadopsis marmoratus | reverse complement strand
AAAAACCTCTTTTAACGAAAACGTGTAAAGGGTTTTTTTTTTTTTTTTTCTTTACCACATCAGTAAACATGCACTCCGAGGTGGTGGAGGAGGAGGAGGAGGAGGAGGAGGAGGAGGTGAGCCCCCCCCTCCTTTTTAGGGAATCACAGTCTCCTCCTCTTCCCAACGTTGTCCCGGCGGTGGGAAAACCCTGCTCCGAGGAGCTGACAGAGCGCTAATGAGACACTGGCCGGTCAGAGGCTCGCAGGGATGCACGTTTAGGCTCCGTCTGCGGACTCGAACAGAAGCGACAGAGAACAACCTCGGACCGCGTCGCCACATTTGAGAGCGACTTGGGTGGATTCGTTTACTCTCAAAGGGGGGGGGGGAAAAAAAGGAAAAAGATGGGCTCGGAACGGCTCGGCTCGCTGCTGTGTGCCGTCGGGCTGCTGCTCGTTCGGCCGCAGCCGCAGTGCGACGCGTTCAACTTGGACGCGGAGACGCCGGCAGTTTACAGCGGACCCGCGGGGAGCTACTTCGGATACGCCGTTGACTTTTATTTGGCCGATTCTTCCAGGTGAGCTTTTTTTTTGTTTTGTTTTGTTTGTTTGTTTGTTTGTTTTTAAATGGTAAAAAAGAAAAAGAAAAGAAGGGCTTTTCGGCAACAAGCTTCCACCACAAAGTCCGCAACAGTTGCTCGTCGTCGTTTCATCTGGACACTTTTGGTGCACAAATATGTTGCGCGTGCAAACCTTCCACTGGACCTGCCGGCTGGTTTTTATTCACTTTCTTTTTGCTAAACTTGAGAACATATGAAAGTCCCTCGTTAGACTTCGCAGCGTTTCCAGCAGGGGATCACAGAATGCGTTGGCCTGCTGTTGTTCAGGCTGTTGTTAAGGCTGCGACAGTAAACAGGTTTCTGTGTACGTCCTCTGTCCTCGGTCCTCTGTCCTCGGTCCTCTGTCCTCGGTCCCCTGGTCACGTGCCGCCCTCACGCCCTCACACGGCTCCCTGTGACCGACTCCATCTGTGCTGCGAACAGGCTCCTGGGTCGAATGCTAACGTCAGATAGTGGCTGTTTCACCAGTCAATGAAGAAGAAGAAGAGTGAGGATGAACAAAGAGCAAAACCTTTTGGAGTCTCCTCAGATTCTTACGTTATTGTGCCACAAAATGACATTTAATCCTGACCTTTTCATCCGCTCTGGCCTTTAAACGCCAGAGGAAGCCTGCGAGCTGCGACCTTCAGCGATCACCTTATTGGTCTGAAATGCTGCTGCTGCTGATTTGGATGCTTCCTGGCTTACTTGGGATTCTTCCTGAAGAGTCTCTGGCTCCGGTCATTTAGAGGGACTTAAACTCATGCATATATATGCCTGCGGTCGGGTCTAATTCCCCAGAAGTAGGAGAAAATAGCAGTGTGGGACATCCTGACTGTCCTAGGAGCGTGTAGCCTTCATGTCAACTGGGACGCGTGCCAAAAAGCAAGGCACGGGTTGATTTAGTTGCTGACAGATCTGCATTTGTGTTGCTACCCCATTCTGTGCATTTTGGTGAGCCTTGGACCCAACCCCGTAATCGTAATAATCATTGACAAAAGGTTATGCGGCCGCAGTCAAGGTTTCAGTCAAGACTTCCTGGCTGAGTCTGTGGCTGCTGAGCACCGGCGGCGTCTCGGCCCACTGTTCAACCAGCCAGAATGCTGGGATTTGAGTGAGGGCTTTGTGCCGAGCGGGCCGCCAGCAGCAGCTCTAGTTTCCCTGTTTCTCCCTCCCCACTTCCCTGGACGGCAGACACGCAGACATCGGGAGATTTCCCCCTTCCCCTGGCCCTTGCCGTCTCTCTAAAAGCCTGCTGCTATTGGTCTTCGTGGCAAGCAGGGGCTTCGGGAGAGATGGTATGATTTAGGACGTGAAGCTTGAACACACGGACCCCCTCTTCTCTCTACAACATCCCCCTCCTTACTTCCTCCTATGCTGATGTCATTCTGCAGCGCTTTTTAATTCATCCATACCCTAGACCTTCCCCCCACTGTCTAGCCTCTCTCGCCATCATCTCTCCTCGTCTCATTAAGTGTGAGACAGAGACGACGTCATCTTACTGATGACTTGATCTGAACTTTTCTACGGTTGAGACGGCGCGCTTATGGAGGAGGAGATGAGACAATGGTTTGCACGTGCGGACCAGGAATAATGTTTAAATGTAGTTTCCTGCAATCCAGCACCCTGTAATTTCCCTGTGGATGATATGTATTCAGAAGTCAAATGTCAAACAAAAAAAGTTCGAGGGAGCACGTTTAAGACCGTGAGTCACCGCTTTATCTCCAAAAACCACATGCATCTGCCACTTTTCACTCGCAGCTTGTTAGAAGTTGACATGTCAGAACGCATCAGCGGAATCAATAAATGAGCTCCTGCTATCTCTTGTTCTTGCCGTCACGTCGTCATCGGCCGCACTTTGGAGACGCGGGGAGTAGCTGGAACCCCGGGGAGAGGTCAGCTGAGGGTTACACCGGGGAGTTTTGTCTCGTAAGGATGAGCTGCTGTCAACCTGGCTCCGACCTTATGTGTAAAATTGTTGCTGCTTTTGGAAAAACTTGTGTCTGTCACCGGTTGGACTGCAGCGGTACATTAGCGAAATGAGAAAGATGGCAGATGTAGATGCAGAGACAAGGGAGGAAGATGGTTCTCCCACATCCAGCTTACGAACACAAAGGCTGACTATCTCCCACTTTGACGCCCATGCTTGACAACGAGTTTATATATGCGGCTCTGTCATGCCCTTCGGCCTGGCGTAATAAAATTAAGTTTGGACACTGGCAGGCGGCCCACCGTGGAAGAACGCCTGAGGATAGTGTGTGTGAACTGCGTGTGACGGCTCTTGTCACATGCACACAGGAAGGGCAAGAGGATGTGTGGTCCCCTCTCGTGTATATTATTATATGTCGAGTGAAGATGAACTTCTCACATGTATGCCAGTCCCCACGCACCCCTCCTCTACATCAGGGGAAAGACTTCTGAGGGCTGACTCTCTCCTCAAACGCTTAACTATCAAACACCCGTAACTGACTCCTCTTTGACTTTCTCCGGTGCCAGGCAGGGATAAGGGAGTGGATCACACAGAGATACAAGGAGTCAAAGGTCGGGGGCCGTAAATAATAACAGACCTCTCCTGGGGTGTATGAAAGGACGAGGCAGGTTCTGGTGCCTGTCCGCAAGTGAATGTCGGACGTTTGAGGAGACTTTCCTAACAGCACCGAGTGGGATTATAGTTCCATTAACAAGCTGTGACCAATGATGGAAGACCCTTCGATGGACATAGTAATATGTTCCAGTCCACGCATGTGTTTCGGTGACGTGCATTAGCTCACAGATGGTTTGACCATGACGAGCGCATGCCGAGGTCAGCCAGTCCATGTAGGTCACTTTCCTAGAGTTTACCCTCTCAAAAAGGGCTAGAGTTGAACTAATATTGACGTTGCACTGGGGTCTCTTTTGGCCACTAAAGCGGCAATGTTTTCTCTGTCCACGCTGAGGTCCCTGTCCATATATGATCGGTCTTATTTCTGTTGTTGTTTTCATTGGTGTCCTTTCTATGGACTTGTTTCTAAATCCAACCAGTAAGTGTTTGAGCTGCAGGAGCACAGCTTGTATATTTGTGCTGCCAAGCTTTTCTTCGTCCAGGTTCTCGTTGTTGCGTGCAGACAATGGGCCCCTTTGTCTGACGGCAGAAATTGTTTACTGTTTTCCACTTTGCTATAACTGAAATTTTAGTCGTAGGTTCTGAAGCTCAGAGAGAGAAACTGGTCGCAAAATTAAAATCCCTTGGACTGACCCCCAGCCGACAAGCAAGAACCCTTGGTGTGGTCTTTAACTCAGAGCTACACTTTAAGGCTCATATGGGGTTTGTTACCAAATCTGCTTTTTATCACCTTCAACATACTGCTAAAGAGCAACTATTTCTTTCTCTGAGACTAATGCACACTTTTATATATCGAGCAGACTGGACTTCTGTAATGCTCTCCTACCTGGTCGACCCAATAAAGTGTATAAATCGGCTGCCGCTGATTCAGAACTCTGCGGCCCGAGTGCTGACCAGGACCAGGAGGAGAGAACATTACACCTGTTTTACAGTCCTTACATTGGCTGCCTGTCAGTTTCTGTATTCATTTTAACATTCTTTTAATTGTTTTTAAAGCACTTCATGGTCATATATGTCTCGCATGCTTACGGTGTATGAACCAGTACTCGGGTCCTCTGGCACGAGTCTGCTAGTTGTTCCAAAGTGCAGGACTGAAACCGTTGGTGAGGCAGCTTTAAGCTTTTATGCTCCAAGTCTGCCGGAGGATGAGTGGAAATCTTTAAATGTAAACTTAAAAACTCCCTCTTCAGCCTGGCTTTAAGAAAGTTTTATAGATGTTACCTGCTTTATTTTACTCAACTACTTTTACAAATGTATATGGTAAAATCTTATTCCATATTTTTTATTATTAATTTATGAATTGGTATATTTTTCATTCATTCATGTCTTTTATTACATTTTCTTGCGTGCATTGGTTTCATATTAAAGTTTTTTTGTTTGTTTCTGTTCGTTTTATGGTCGACACATGTTGTGTCTTATTATCTTATCTGTGAAGCACTTACCTTCGTGAAAGCTGCTGTACAAATAGAGTTTGATCTCATATGACTCAATTCTTTCTTAATATATTGGCTTTCTGAAAAGCTGCTTTAATTTTCTGTTGTCGAACTTTGTGCACATGATATTCAGGCCAGTAGGTTGGTAACATTAGTAACCGTTGCTGTAAAGGTCAGTTGGGACACACTTAGCATGGCTACACTGCAGTGTGTCTCAAATGTGAAGTGCCTGTCTAGCTTTCACTGGTCTGTTGGTAAAAGGGTCTTTAAATAATGAGTCTGTAGGTGTGTTTCACTGGAAAAAGATGTGGATGTGGATGGTGATGATGTGTTTGAAGGCCTCGTGGACCCTGCTGTATTGGGTCAGGAATGCCCAGAGGATGTCACGTCTACTTTGAAATGGAGTTGGCCATTGGTCAGGGTCATCCTGACTCATACTTTGCTAGATTTAATCTCTGACTTCCAGTGGGCCTGGCTTGCTTTAACCCCAGTTCACTAAATGACTCACATCTATGGTAACTTGCTATATAAAGGATAGCCTTTATCAATCAGTAAATGACGCAGCAGTCCGCCAGTTCACTATGAAATTCTACCGGCTGAAATTCAAATGAGCATCAGATCTCTTATTTATGATGGAAATGAGACGTGGCTATCACTGTCTTTGAGTGTGTGTTTGAGTTTGTATGTATGCGTGAGTGGGTGTGGCTGGGGTTGGGGTGCACAGACAAAGTGTTTCAACAGCTGCTTCACCCCCACACCCACCCTGTTTAATACAGCAGCCTCTCTATCCTGAGGTGAGAGGACTGGACCCCCTGACGTGGGCATTGTGGAGAGGTGTGAACCACCAGCAGTTAAACTCCTTGCAGGAGAATTTTAGGGTAATTGTACTGTGAAAGAGGAGGGAGGGGTTGTATTTGGGGATGGGCAACAGTTTGGTATGAGAAAATGCCTGGGCTTGAACACAAGTCATTTTGATGTTTTGTTTTTTTTTAAAGTAGCATGTTTCAAATTTTTCACTTGCCACACTTTTTGCATGGTTAGTGGTTTTGACACAACTGCTGGTCTTCACACATTTACTGGGCGGCCGTGGCTCAGGAGCTCGTCCGTTAATCCCAGGGTTGGCGGTTCGATCCCCGACTCCTGTTGTCCACATATCGAAGTGTCCTTGGGCAAGACACTGAACCCTAGGTTGCTCCCAAAGGCACTTTGCAGCACCTCCGTGCTGAATGGGTGAATGAGACCAATCTGTAAAAGCGCTTATGGTTGAAAAGCTTAATATGCGTTTTTCATTTTCATTTGACCATAACTGTAAAAGCACGATGGTATTGTACAGTCACAGAATCATGGCTGCTTGCTGAATGGTCAGAAGTAAAAACAATTGCTAAATCAGCTTGATGTCGACTTGCTGATTCAGGTCCCAGGTTAGTAACTCCTACACAGCTGCAGAGGAGCGTAAAATCATCGGGTCCAAACTATGATTTCGAATTGCCTTTGGATGTCCACACTCTTCCTGTGTGACAGTAAACAACATTGTTTGGCTACCTGTTGCCCAACACTATTTGCCTTTTGAGGATTCCCAGGAAATGGTTTTGTGGTAATAGTGGGATCAGATCCTCGACAGACTGGACTGTTTATGTGATCAACGCTGGTTGGTGCGGGTTCAGATCTCAATGGCTCCTTTTCAAGTTGATCCTGGGAAATGGAAATGTCTATAGATTGTTATTAAAGACATATTTTGCTCCAGGCCTGTAGGGCAACATACAGATCCTTTATCCGGTTCTGCGACTTACAGTGCCAGCTGACCGATAACAAAATAAACGTGGCTTCAGCGAAGCACAGTAGACTCTCTGTAGTCAGCACACGCCATCCCAGCAGGCACTGCTACTCTCATCATCTTTAGGCTCCTGGACAGCAGCACTGAGAACAGTGTGTGTGTGTGTGTGTGTATGTGAATAGACCATATGACAGACGTAAGGACTGAAACAGCTTCTGTCTGGCCTTGGCTGTGAGAGGACGCGAGACTATTCCAATGGCTCCATGTGGTCTAGAATAAGTCATCAAACACTACTTGTGCTTCTCATTTCTGTCATTCAGCTCATCTCACTCAAAAGTGCCCACGCAAGCTTTGAAAGGTCAATTTTGCTGCACTATGACATCATACAAACGTCCATTAATTTGTTGAACAAGTCAACCTACTGTCCAGCCCCCTGATTCCACCCTCGATGATCCTGGTGCCGTTTAATTATGTTGGTAAAGTGGTTCTTCAGAGTGAAAGGGGTAAAGATGTTTGTTGAATCTTGGCATGGTCCATTTCTCCACTGCTGGAGCGAGAGCACTGAAGGTCAAGTGCTGCCTGTGGCTCGGATCAAGTCACCGCACTCTGGGTTCCTAGACTGATATGGAACCACTCCAGTATTTAAGCATGTGTTGATAGCTCAGCGTAAACTCTATGGGTTACTGTACATTTTTGTACAAGTGTTGCTGAGGTTTGAAGGCCACTACCCCCACCCGCCCGATCCCTCGATCCCTTTGCGTATGTGCCATAGCGTTCGTTGAGCCGTGTTTATTACTGCAGACGGTGACTTTTTTTTCTTTCTTTCTTTCTTTCTTTCTGTCTTTTAAACAACAGTGTTCAAGTGACATCAGCTTTGCAGCTGGGTTGGAAGACAATTAAATGTGGGGGGGAAAATGTTTGGACTGAAGGGGTGGGGGGCAACAGAGGAATTTGCCCTCTGACAGCCTCCTCCTGTAACCTCATCACAGACCTTATTAGCAATGGCTAGGCACGAAAGTGTCGCATCAGCAAGTTCCAGCACTCTGCATCACCTCTAATTTCTCAACCCCACATAAAATGGTGGTTACAGTCTGGCAATCGTGGTGTGGTGAGAGATTTTTTGAATGTTGAATGTCCTCTGATTGCTTGAGCTTCTAATGAGACAAACCCAGTCCTCGCTTACAGTGATGCCGTTGTTTACGCATTCCTCACTTGCAGCCCAAATCACTAGCAGTAGTTCAATGCTTAATTGTCAGCTGGGTGGTGGAGGTCATTAGTGGCTGCTGTATGGCAGCTGGTGGGGTTGACTATGCTAGACATGGTGAAGCCGCTAATGCTTTTCATCCGCCCACCCCCCCACTAGGACATTGCTCAAGTCTCTCTCTTGTGAAATGGGTTTGCTATTTGCCCATAGCAACATGAAACTGACAAATGAGCAAGTGAAGACTGGATTCATTCTCCAGTAGCCAAAACATTTCAGTCAACATCACCAATTTCACATGTATCCTGAGCTGTACCTGCTGTGATCCCTATCAAACGTGTGATGGTGCTGCTTTCAATTCCTCTGCGGACATTCTTTTGTCTAGACTCACTGTAGCCTCCAGTTGAACAACAGCGGATCGCTTGCCCACCTACCAATTACATATATTTGCATACCCATCTTGAGCCGCGGTCACACACTTCACCTACTTTTACAAAGGAATTTGTAATGCAGCATTCAGGGGACTGCAGTTTGACCTTCATTAAATGCTAATGACACAAAAGCTCTACCATTCGAGCAGACCGCTAGCAGATATGGTGTAGGGCGGGAAAATGCCAGTTAAGAACTAGACTGATCCTTGCCAGATAAAGAACCATTAAATGCTAATTCTTCCTCATTTACAGTACTTTGAGATTGCTATCAGTCTGGGTTCGCGTGTGTGTGTGTCTGCACATCTGCTTGTATCTGTGTAAGGTAGTGAAAACTCGCTTCAGCTGCCAACTTGCTGATTAAAGCATGATCTGCTCGTTTTGTTATTTCCTGTATTTTTTCCCTTTGAAAAGCTGCCATGGCCAACCGGACTCTGTTCAGATCTGATTCAACAAAAGATGCTGTGGCTTCCAATTTCCTTGGCCTCGTTAGTGTGTTCGACCAGTGGTGGCCTTTACTGCATGCACGTGCTTAGATTATTCCTAAGAGGTTTTTTGTCATAAACAGCAGTTGATCTCTGTCTGCTCCGAAACCTCTACTGCCTTGTTCTTCATCACAGGTAATAATTCTTACAGCCGATTTGCAGATGGGCGCTGTACTTGTTCAGAACAGATTAACAGAGTGTGGTCTGCTAGTGTTAAATATTCACTGACTGCTTGCATGTCTGTGTGTGAGAGTTTTGTTCCGCGAGAGGGAGATTCTCAGCTGTCTCATTGTGAGAATCCCTGACCAGGAAACCTCTCTGTGATTTAGATTATTGTACAGGTGGAGCTCTGCTGCTCTACTGGGATATTCCTGCATCTGCATATGCGGTCAGAAACTGTTTCAAGTCCGACTGGTTTGTTTCTTTTCCTCTCTTCCAACACAAACCAGGAGTTTCTGCTCCACGTTTGGATTTGGCATTGTACTGTATATCTTCTGAGGTATTAATACCACAGTAATGGTGTGATACTAAACTCATAACGTCTGCTCTGTGACCTTCCATTTGTTCTTCCTCTGTTGCGTCTTTTCAAAACCAAAGATGGGGATATGATTTGAAAGCTTTGTACTGACCACCAACACACAGAGGCCCATTTCTGCTAGCTTTTTCCACAAGCCATCCCATAACTTTCTGCATTTTGTCATCTGAGGTAATGGATAGGTTCAGTGGGATTAATTGTTGTGGCTCACAAGGCCTTGGAATATTGCAGTGTTTAACTGCTTTTTGACTCATGCAGGCTCCCCAGTCTTCCCGTGGACCCTGCTGAGTAGTTACCCTTGGGGGGCAGGATGCTACTTTTTAGCCAAAATGTAAACATTCATGCTCTATTGGAATATCTGGGACAGGAAAGGGTGTGCTCTTCCTGTTTTGGAGCCCCCTAGACACCGTTTGGTCTCAATGGTTCCATGCCTCCTTTACCCACATCAATGACCGTGGCTGCGTCTGTGATGCTTGTCGGATGAAATGGGTCTAGAATGAGGTAACCGCTAAGCCATCCACTTAAGACACGTTATCTACTGGGGGATATTTTTTCCAACTTTGCCAAGCCCAAGTCTTGTTTTTCTTGTTTCAATCATCACTTTGTCTGTTCTTCCTCTCTTTCATCTCTGAAGGCCGTCCTGGGCTCACCTGTAGCCACACGGATTCTGCCTGTGTCAGTTGAAGTGGTCGACTGCGCTTCCTGTAGTTTTACAGTGGAGCTCCAAGGACGTGGAAGTTTAGTGTCACAGCTGAAGAAACAAGAGTGTGACTCCACTTAGCCTGCTTGCTTTCTTGTTTTCCTGTTGAATCTGCCCTACAGGGATGCATGTGTGACCGTGTGAGTGTTTCTCCTTGTGTGTCTGGCTGCACAAGCGGAGTGTCTGTGAGCATCACACATGCACATGTCATAGCAGCAGTTTCCCCTGGTTATATGGGATTATGTAAAACGGTGCTGAAACCTGTTAAAATGTTTTGCTTCTGAGTCAATTCAGCTCGCTAAGCGGTAAAATGTGCGTACTGCATCATGTTTAAAGCGGGAGGTCTGGAATGCGATTTTTAATTGGGGCCAGGCTAAGAGCTACACACTTTAAGCAATGGTTTGGGAAAGAAATTCAGGTTTCTAAGGATCTTTATGGTTTGGTGATCTTGTAATATTATATTTACAACAAGCTGTCTGTCTTTCTGCCTCTCGTCTGCAGTGCGAGTGTGGTGATAGGAGCTCCTAAGGCCAACACGAGGCAGGTTAACGTTACAGAGGGAGGATCCGTCTTCTACTGTCCATGGAGCCTCAGCCAATCAGATTGTCACACCATCGAGTTTGATACTGAAGGTAAGCATTACGATAGAGCTGTGTGACACCTGTGCTATCAACTCAGCTGCCAAACTTTTTTCTTTATTCTCATGATATTTGGTTGGAAGACAAATCTTCAACAAATGCTTTTCTAAGTTTATGATTTTTTTTTTTTATTATGCAATCTCTGCAATCTGTGGCTACCTGGTTGATGGAGAGGTTGAGAAACTGGAGATGGCGATTAAACTCTTAAAATGGTTGAGGTTTGCTGCTTCTCCGTACACCTTTGCAGCCATAAGAGCATTTCCTTTCTGCTCAGCAGCAGTTCTGGATCAGGCATCAGTGTTCCACTCCACTGAACTGTTATGTTGGTGCCTGGACGTGGGATGATCCCTTTTTTCCTGTTTGTGTCCTCTTTTTGGAGATGAAAAGGATAATGGGGTGTTGAAGAGTTTTTTTTTTTAATGATACTCCCACCCTTTAGGTAATGTTTGTGTTGCCTTGCCCCTGGGAGCTTTTGGGAGATAAGCAACCAATAAACAAATAGGTCAGACAAAGAAATGTCCTGTTTGTATGGCACTAAAAGCAGACACTGCCGGTCCCGACAAAAAGGCTCCAGTTGAGTCAGAATTAGGTAAAGTGGTTTGGGAAAACATGAAGAAGTCTGTGAGGTGGTCTAATTAATGGATTCATGTTTCGGTGTGTTGACGGAGTACCCCTCATCCTGTTTGGCACAATGGAGCCATGGCGAAGTGAGGACAGGCA
The DNA here is from genome assembly GCA_036023855.1 of Gadopsis marmoratus. Taxonomy (NCBI): domain Eukaryota; kingdom Metazoa; phylum Chordata; class Actinopteri; order Centrarchiformes; family Percichthyidae; genus Gadopsis; species Gadopsis marmoratus. The sequence goes on along the minus strand of JAVQJF010095134.1, from coordinate 1,248 downwards.
CAATCAAAGCAGAAAGACCGGTAGTGTAGTGCAATGTAGTTGTCAGCTTTTAGATTGAACATGCCCTGAAAATACACACTCAAATATACACACACACACACACACACACACACACACACACACACACACAAACAGTATGAATCACACAGTATATAGGGGACAGTTACCACGGAACTATTGGCTTCGTTCCTGAGAAATCAAAGCTTAGCGTTGTGGGCCAAACCGAAATTTAGCATCCATAATGCACAATAGGGAGAAATATTCCACTGAGTGTTTCACAAGCCTGATTTAACAACATTCTTTTATTGGACACTGCTGCTTGGTACCCTTTGCTCCACTACTTTTGCACTGCTTTTCTTGCAACATAAAATGTGTTGTGCATCCAGGGGTGCTGGCTGGAAGCCACAGTGAGTGATGTCATGTGCAAGCAAGGAGGCTTCAGGGTGAAGGTTAGTCCCCTGGGTTGTCAGAGAATGTCCTTCATTTCTTTTAAAGGGGCTTTTGAAGGAGCTGATTTGAGTGCCAGAGCCAGTTCCGACATCTGGATCATGGCAGAACCACCGTACAGTGGAGGAACACTCGATACATGGACATGTGCATGCAAATGTGGCTATGCCAAACAGCTGTTACTTGGATGACATTTACTGCGGCAATTCATTCACTGTAGCTGTGACTGTTTTCTTTGCCAATCCTGATAGTAAAGACTAGCGCAATAAATTTAATGATCGCAGTCAGAACTTTCCTTTTTTTTTTAAAGATTCTCCCTTATGAATTCTTGAGCAAAGGAGTGTTGCCACATTGTATTTTATCTTCCACTAGATTATTGCTATCTATAGATTCCTATAAGGAAGTAGTGTCATAGGTCTCCCTGTCTCTTGGTGTGTCTTTTGAGCTCTGACCCACAGGCCACAGACCCTCTTAATTAGCCTAACTAATTGGGTCAAAGTGGCCAGTGGCCCACCTCCGATCCACTTCCTCTTCCATTGAGATAAGAGCCTGTGTATGGATCTGGGGAGTGAGGGCAGTAGGAAGGGAGGGTAAGAAGGCCATGTGGAGTGAGGGGAAGGAGGAAAGAGGGAGAAACCAGAGTCCTGTTCCTCCGCTCTGTCCCCCTCTGTTCTCCTGCTGTCGGTACTCCCACAGGGGCAGCTGATGTGATGAGTGAATTTGGCCATTTGTCTCTCACACACACACACACACACACACACACACACACACACACACACAAATATATATACACACTCACTC